>JACEFZ010008042.1:20000-47500 GCA_014155875.1 Cepaea nemoralis | reverse complement strand
TCTGTTGTTGTCATTGTCTAAGATTAGCTTTATAAGGGATGTATAATGAAGTGATGTAAGAGAGCAGAGAGATAAAGACAGGCTGTTAGACGGGCCTGCGTGCCCAAAACTTAACCCGTTGAAAATAAAGTTTATTCGTTCGTTTTCGTTCGTCTGTTCTCTCTGTCTCTCTATCTCTCAGTGTGTGTTTGTGTGTGTGTGTTTGTGCGTGCGCGTGTGTGTGTGTGTGTGTGTGTGTGTGTTTCTCCCTGTCCCTCTCTGTCTGCCCCTCTTGCTTTCTATCTGTCTCTCTGTCTATCTCTCTTACGTTCTCTGTCTCTATCTATGTGTCTCACTCGCTCTCTCTGTCTTTCAATCTTTCTCGCTCGGTCTGTCTGTCTGTCTGGCTCTCTGTCTGTCTCTTTATCTGTCTCCCCCTTTATCTCTATCTGTCTATCTCGCTCTGTCTCTTTATCTGTCTCTCGATCTATGTGTCTCTTTCAGTCTGTCTCGCTCTCTACATCTCTCTCTCTCTCTCTCTCTCTCTCTCTCTCTCTCTCTCTCTCGTTCTATCTGTTTCTCTGTCTGTGGGTGTCTTTCTCATTCTCTATTTGTCTCTATCTCGCCCTCTCTCTGTCCCTATCTTTCACTCTCTGCCTCTCCATGTCTCTTTTGTTAGTGAGTTAATGATTGTGAATGAGTATATGTGTATGGAAGGGTATGCGTATTTGTGTGTTATTGAGTGATTGTATAACTGTGAGAGTTTGCGTAAATGATGAAACTATGTATGCAGATATCTATGTATGTGTTTATGCATGTGCGTATGTAGCTGTGTTTGCCTGCCTACTTGTCTCATAACATAGTAATATGCATTGTTTATGTTTACAAAGTTCATTTGACAATGTTTTCCCTGAATGTAAATGTAACACGCACAATAAATAATTGATGAATGAAAGGTCAGTGACTGGAAGGGTCGAATGTAAGACGGAACTGCTCTCCAATTTGTGACCCTTTGAAAATACAATTCGTTAGTTCGTTCGTTTGTTAGTTCGTTTTCTTGACCTTGCCCCCTGACACATCTATCTGCGGACTGAAAAGCAGGACATTGGATGACACCATAACGTATTACTGGTGATCTGAAACTTGATACCTCACATTCTGGTCTTGATGTGGTGACTGGTTACACAGCTATTTGATGTGTTGACTTTTTACACAGCTATTTGATGTGTTGACTAGTTACACAGCTATTTGATGTATTGACTGGTTACACAGCTATTTGATGTGTTGACTGGTTACACAGCTATTTAATGTGTTGACTGGTTAAACAGCTGTTCGATGTGTTGACTGGTTACACAGCTATTTGTCGTGTTGACTGGTTACACAGCTGTTTGATTTGGTGACTGGTTACACAGCTGTTTGATGTGTTGACTGGTTACACAGCTGTTTGATGTGTTGACTGGTTACACGGTTATTTGATGTGTTGTCCGGAGACACAACTGTTTAATGTGTTGACTCGAACAGTACACGAGACAGCTGCTGGGGACAAACATGATCACCAATGCCACATGACATGGACTACAGGAAGAATATTGTTCGGAATTCATAGTGATTTGTATGCTTGGAGAACAGATAGTTCATCTTTAAGAACCACTACTGGGTGTATACATTCCGAATGTTCGAGTGCTTCAGCAGCAGCTAATATACCCCTGACTGTGGAATGATTATTGCCGCAGTACTTTCCTGTTGCAATGATAAATACCAGCAACATAGCTTTACTCTTAAGTGGAGTTTCGAGATAATAGATCTGCCGCCGGTTCTGTCCTGTATTTACATTAGACATTCTGCTGTGTATCCTGATCATTTCTCGATGTTCTCGGTCCATTTGCCCTTAAATTATGCCTATATTATGGTTTAACGTAGACTGTTATGTCGTTGACATTTAGACTCTAGGTTGCGGTGCCATGCAACAGGATATGGCATGTACCCTCACAGTTGCGCTCCTCCGCCCTAAGCCGCTAGGATGGACAGACCAGGCCCTAAGTCCCTGTCAGCAAGTTGTCTAGGATCGAAGCTCCGACAGGCGGACAGTTGGCGCATTGCTTTTATGATCATGCAGATTTTCTTGTTCCAGATGTATTGGTGTTACCTTTCCTTCGGAGTAAACTAGTCAGGCCGAGAGCGGGATCATGCTGTATGGGCAACACATGGTCTGTATAATTCATCTCTGCTTTATTTTATGGAGAGGTTATTATGCCTTTGTTTTGAAGAACACTATCTATCGTCTGTCAAGATGGCTACGTGCCAGTATGTCGTTGGAAGTGATTTTAATATACATAATTCTTCCGTTGTATACCTTGCCTTCGGTTGAATATTATTAGCTAAACTATGGGGAAATACTGACAAATTTCCGCGTAGATTAAAGTGATCCAGTTCAAAATACCAAAGCATATTTCACCCGTAATATTTGCCGAAACAGACTTATTTTACAACTCACTTTTGTAGCATTGGTACTGACATTTATGTAGGCCAACACGCTTCCATACAAACTTCATCTTTCCGTGAAATCTCTCGCGTTCACTGCTGATGCCCGGGATATATACACACAACAACAACTTTAAGAGTATTTTACTTTCACAAAGGCCAAAGAGGCACACTCTCTTAAAATAAATAAACTGCCAGATTTTATTAGTATCCTCTGACTAAACGTAATATGTGCAATCACATATGGCTTGTTGATTCGTACACACGACGAATGACCAGTTACACACGGTGAGTAAATTGGAACAGAAAAGGGTATCTCTTTCGGTTACAGGCAAGTATTACTTTAACTTGTACTATCCTTTAATCGATTGATTTAAGAATCGACATCATAGCAGATCAAGCGAACCCAAAGTGTTCCGTCGACGTAAACAAATATCTAAAGATATGACAGCTGACCAGTCCAGTAGCACGCTGGCTATAACGACGTCGTATGTTTCCTATCACTCGTTTCTCATTGTCAGACCCACTCTTGAATCAAAATTCAGCATCCTTAAATACGTTATTTCACCTGTTCTTGCATCTTTAACTAGCATCCGTTCATAGATAATCTTTAGAATGTTTGCCTTGTCCAGTACGAGTGTTCCTATTACCGGAGCCCTTGCCGCTAACAAATCTGATCGATTTGCACGCACGCACGCACGCACGCACGCACGCACGCACGCACGCACGCACACACACACACACACACCAGTAAGAAGGCATGTACATTACAACACCAAATGACACAGAAATAAACGTAAAAATGGGGACACAATAATAATTAGTAAAGTAAGAAAAGGACTCTTTAACACGCCTCAACGCGCATCTGGCATATGGTGGTAGACACACAATTTTATATACTGATTGGCCATCGAAGGGTGATGTGGTCAGTATACAACTGGTACCATTTTAGGGTGGAGCTTGGAGTCCAGATCAGTTGTAGAAATTCTTATCAGGCCAGTTGCAGATTGAGCCCATGAGCAAGGGGCCGTCATGCGATCGTGTAGCCACCTAGAATAGTTTGATGTTTGAAGCTAAATAGGGCAGCAGGAGTTAACACAAATATATGTAATAAATAGTAACAGATACTCGCAAGTCTAGCTACTGTTTCGTACTGAATAACTTAAGAAAAACATTGGTAAATTGTGAATAAAAGATAATGTACATTTGATAGATGGATCATACTGGCACAGAAATATTTCAAACAATGTTCATGTTGCCTTGGGTATACACAGCCTCTGTTATTGCGCCTGGCATGAAGCCATTTCCAGCCGACAAAGCACCTCAGCAGTTACATTTTTATGGCTTCTTCTGGAGATGTTTCCAACAAGCCGGGTATTATAGTGTGGAGTGATGAAACAACTCGGCGATACCCTGAATTCCTTGGATCAACACGGATAGATTAATCAGAAAATCTCATCGCGTGTGCTAATTATTTATGGAACTTACCGCTGATTTCATCATGAAATATGCAGCTAACTGTGCAATTTCCGATCTCTCTTTCTTACCCGCCTCTACCTGGGGATTATGGGTATTGTACGCAGTTTTACAATCCCGACATAACGGGTTTGAAGTCCGCCCGGGGTCATTTGGTAGCAGATTGCTTTGACTCGATTTTCACTATAGTATAAGCGTGGGCTGTTCAGAAAGCACTGGCAAACTACTGAATGTAAAATTGTTTAGAAAATCACAAACAGAGAAGAAATCAGGAGTTGATTGCGACGTTCTGTAAAAGATGATGTAAGCTAACTTCAACTGTCTTACTTGTTCGTTTTTAGCCTGACATCTTTCGCTCCCCTCTCTCTCTCTCTCTCTCTCTCTCTCTCTCTCTCTCTCTCTCTCTCTCTCTCTCTCTCTCTCTCTCTCTCTCTCTCTCTCTCTCTCTCTCTCACTCTCTTACTCACATACAATACCAAACACTTTCCTCATTTACCAAAGACCAGTGTGGTACATTTGACAGGGATCGAACAGAACATACGCCCTGGTAGGTGGAGTTGCTACTCTAATTCATAAGATTTCGTCAGCGTAATCTACATTGAAAAATAACCATGTAGGTATCAGAGTGTAAAGAATTAACACACGTAAAACTCCCATTCTGACAGCAATATGGCGTATTGAGAAGGTAACGACTTAACAAACGTACAATTCCTTATCACATGGCATGATAACATATTGACGCTGGGCCTACATTTTATCAATTAAATGGCACATTGTCCACTAAGTAGGTGATATGGTCATAGCTTTCTTCAAAATTAAAATTACTTAATTAGTTATCAGTTGGGGTATCTTCATTGCACTCCGGGCAGGTCATAGGTGCTCAGATCCTCCCCCCAGTATATGCATCAGCGTCCGGTGGCTAATAGTGCCAGTTCTGTGTTGGATGACGAGGCACCTCGTTTTCCCGATGTACCTCTCGCGTCAGGCCGTGCCGATTGTTACTCCCAGGTCTTTTATCCTGGACAGCGATGTGGATTCACTGACGTCAAAGCCCCCTGTTCCATATCTTTAAGGACGTTAATAACATCGTCACGATCCATGGCCATCTACAGGGGGTGCAGAGCCAGCCAGTTTATCAGTTCGTTCATTCCCCTCGACTCCCGCATGTCCCGGGACGAAGATGAAGGTGACTTTACGGACAACAGACTTCCGCTACGACTCGGTCCACTGTCTACGTACAGATCCAGCTTCGACCTTCTGAATCATGCTCATTGAATCACTTAGTACACACACGTTGGTATAATGCTGTGATTCCAGCCATATGAAAGCCTGTGTAACTGACATCACCTCCATCGTCATGCTGCTCGTGGTCATAGAGTGGGCACCACTGGATTCTTGGACTGTTCGGCCCCCTGAACGGGCTGTAAATGCCCACGCACTTCTCTGCTGCTTTACAACAGATCCATCTGTATAGATGAGCACTTCGGGGCTCTCTGAGTGTTTATATATGAGCACTTGACCTCTGCATTGACAGCGGCAGGGTTCTGCTCTCTGCACCGCCTGTCGAGTGTGATAATGCAGGAGAAAGTGCACTTAAAAGCTGGAGGCACCGGCACCCATTCCTTGTCGGGGTTGATACTGGTAAGACTGCAGACCTGTCTGACGACATCTTCCGCCCGACCCATCCATGATTTGCCCCTCTTTAGCCTGTCACCCCTTTCTCTTGAATATAGCGTCATGCAGAGCAACATTAAAGTTTATTAATTAAGTGCAGACATTCTTTATATTTCGAGGGTACAACACGTTGCAAGTCAAGCGAATGATAAAGCCAACTTGTTTTGCACCCCATGCAAGTTAATAAGTGATCATTCTTCCCTAGTTAATCATAGAAGAGTATTGTGCTTATTATCCCTGTAACATAGACATTTTAAAAGTAAATGTCACGTAACTATTGCCACGGCACAACTGACAAATTAATTAACGTAGACATTAAAAACACGTATTATTAATCTACTAACTTCATATGATATGTAACTGCAGTGTGCACCTGACGACTTTCAGTGAAATATGACAGACAATAAATCGTGCAACAGATTGTTTGTGACTTCTGTGTTTATATTAACGTAGATTATAAAAAAAAAACAGAAGTCAGCGATTCTGTTACACGCCTCGGGGCCGACAGACTATATGGTGAAAGTCACGTATTGTTATAGATCAATGGTACTCGATGGGTGGTGTTGTAAGTATCACACAATGTCGTCCTTGGCTTCCCAGAATCTTCGCTGGATACAGTGAATGAAGTAATAATGACCAACATCAACAATATCTGACCTATTTCTTGGCTGTGTACATATTCATACATTGGATTGTGACTCCAGACTGAGCAACGAATGAAATTATTATTATTATTTTTATGTTTGGCCTTCGCTCGCTTTGGAACTCAAGCACTACTTCTAGTAGTGCTGGACTGAATTTTGCGTGTGGATTAGCTGTCCCTCGCCATCGGGCGAACCCACTCCGACTTCAGAGGCAGTTGCAATTTACGTCCCAAAGTCAACGACGATAGGTCAACATTTTAGTCCAACTCTCCGGTGTAGGAGGTGAGCCCCTTAAGTCAATATCAGCACATCGGAAGTTTAAGAAAACGTATTCTTATCCATTCGGCCACGGTGACCTAAATGCAGTTATGTAAATGTCCAAGCATGGATCTTTTGTGTTACAGATCAACACTGGTCGCGTGCTATGGAGTCACAGATCAACTTGTTCATCAGCTTCACGAGCTAGTACTAGTAAGTATCTTTACAAGCAAGTATGTCTATTTCTTTGTTTGCTTGAAGTGTCACTAGAGTCTAGGAAGAACACTCAATTCTGATACGTCTAGTTCTGTACTGTCTCCACATCACTTTCTTGGACGTAAAATTGATCTTGTATCTTATTTTCGTCTTTTTCTTCCCTTTATCCACCATTGCAGTACATGCTCTCAAACATCTCACGACAATCTGAGTCGTGTATTTGTAACTCTCGACAATCTGTGTCGTGTATTTGTAGCTAATCATCGTGTGAATGATTGATGATTGATACGGAATGAGTAAGTCACGTTTCCCCATCCCATTACCCCATTCACTAACAAAACATCTCACAGAAAATCCGTAAATCCATAGTTCTGCTCTTATGAACATTCGTTTACAAATTAATTACAAAGATGGATGTTTCTATAAGCTGCAGCAGAAACAAACGACTCTCATTAGCATTCGTGATGTGTTCGTGTATGCCTCAACTCTGATACTGTCAGGCTTGCTTCCAAACCTAGCATCACCCCGTGCTTACCTGAATATACATTTAGCTTACTTTTGCCCCTAGCATAAAAATCTGGCCGAATAAAAATGTCTTACCATGGAACGCTAACGGCAATATGGTTTTAATAATGCATAATATATTGAGAATATGGGCTAAAAACAGCATCTGCCTTTTTGTTGTTGCTCATCTTCTACCATTATCTGCTTCTAGGGTTGTACGTGTGTGAATCATGCATAATAAGCAGAAACGACGAGAAACATCTCGTAGAAGAGGCAATGTAGTGTTTGAGGAAAATGCAAAGAATATCATGGGCGGACAGAAACACGAATGAGGAAACCTTTTAAGAAAAAAATGACAACCGTAATTTTATAAGAGAAATTAGACGTAGACAGCGTGTTTTGTGCACACATGAGGTGGAATAAACTTGACAACTTAGTGACAACTGGACAATATTATGGGAAGCGTAAGGGGAAGGCAAAGAGATTATATTCCTGGCTGGCTTGGCCACATGGCAGAATCGGGACAAGACACAGACCTGGTCCAAAGCTTTCGTTATTGTGTGAGGGGTCTCCGTGGTCGAGTGGTGAAGCTGCAGGAGTCCTGCTGCGAAGGAACGGGTTTGTTTTGAAAGTTTTTGAGTCCATAAATGAATTTGTTTCGGAGACCTCTGGGAGTCGTCGCTGGAGCTGCAGATTTAGTGCTCTTCGCGACGCTTTCGGCAAGACACTCTGCAGAAAGAGACCGATGCATCTGGGATATAACCCAGTGCAGCGAATTAGATCCCTTTGCCTTTTAGTCTCTTTATGTAGATGCTCAAGAATCCTTTGTCACGATGAAGATTGTTTGTATATTGTCTGCATACTTTTCAAGTTAGGCAAACATAAGAAAAAAGACTGTAACCCGGCGGTTACATAAATATTCAATTCAGCTGTAGGACAGATTCCTCTGAGGTATCAAACTAAATGTCGCAGTTTCCAAAAATCTAAAATGGTTGCGGGAAGTTTGATTTTTACCTCGTCGACAGAATGGGCTATGTTAAAGAGAGTGCTACAAAGATCTCACTTGCTGTCGGCGGTGAATCATGAAAGTGACTGAACAAATTAGGAAGAGTTTGGAGGCATCAGAGAAGTGGTTCATGAGACGAATGTTTCACATACCCTGGACTTCAACGATGGTCTAAAAAGACTAATGAAAGTAGAAAAATTACATATATCTTTAAGAATGAGACAGACAGTATTCTTTGGCATGAGAAGAGAGGAAATAGAAAACACTATGACGACTGGAAAGATCAATCGGAGAGGAAGCAGAGGCATATCAAGAGATAAGATACTGGATGGATTGAGACGGTGGCGTGGGGGAATGTCATCAGAAAGAGCAAATTGCCTGCTGCATACTTTTCAGGCTAGACAAACATAAGAAGCAGATTGTAACCCAGCGGCCACATAAATCTTCAGTTTAGTTTCAGACTCCTCTGCGGTATCAAACATTAGAGTTGATTCCGAACACTAAGGATCGAGGTCTTTGGAGAGATATTAATGCCAACGCCAATTGATAGGCGCGTGATGAAGACAATGCAAAACATAAAACTATCAACGCGTTTCAATTTCAGACCACAAATGTGATCAGGAACTGACTGACATGGCCCGTCAGCCTTTCTGCCAGAGATGATAAAATTACTTATAACATGCCGTTGTAAAGAGGCCCATACTATGTGACATTTCAGACTCTGAATTGACATTGTGTGAGTTGTCACCATAAAAGAGAAACAGCCAAACAAAAAGAGAAATTCAAGCATGCTCTGCCGACTAAAGAAAACCTCACGTGGGCTATAGTAAACTTTGACCTCAGTGACAGTTTAACTGTCTGTGGTATAATATTATGACAGCATATTCTAGAATTATCTAGGACATGAAATCAACCGAATAATTAATAATTAAATACACTAGGTGGTATTTCAATTGCGCAGTTGAAATACCACTACTTTTATCATTTCTTTATTTATTCAGTCTCGGTAGAGATTTGTCCGCAGCAGAAGAACAATATCTCTGGCGGGCCTATTCTCGCCGGTCGCGAGATCCGCACAGTGGAAGGGTGGGAGATTTACTAGCAATAGACGTGCAATATCTCCTGCGGTATCTTCGGCGGGCCTACTCCCGCTGGTTGTGGGATCCGCTAAAGTCAGGCGGGGAGTCTGACGATAGTGTACGCTTTACACAGGTCCGGACACTTGTGATTGACAAAGTACGCGCCCTTACGGTCCGGACGCGTACGAGGCCCTCACCTGAGGAACTTGGCTGAACGCCTCTAAGCTTATTCCCTTGGGTTCCAGGGTCTGGCCATCACTCGCCAACTGCTCGTGGTGGCGAGGTCTCGGAGGTTTGATGCTGTGACGCCATGGTCTGCAGCCTACCTTGTGCCAGACGTATTGGTTACCCATTCCTCTTGAATACACAAGATTAGGCCGAGAGAGGGAACATGTCGTTTGGACACCACATGTTTCTCTGAAGCTCTGCCCAGGCATTGTGATGGAATATTGGCCACATTCCAACTCACATACTTTGGTCTTTCAAGTCTGCAAGGTGCTACTCACACTTGGTGGAGGTGATTTTCTTTCAAACAAAAGCCAAGAAGAGCATAAAAGAAGTCGACACAACATGAAAAAACAATATAGAAGAGTATAACAGACTTTATAGAAAACTATAACACAGTGCACAGCTGAAACATAAAATAATAGTCAAGATGAGTATAACAGAGTATACAACAGAATTAAAACAAGTGAACACTATCAATAATACTTGCCTCAGTAAAGTAAATTGGTTGTTTGAAGGGACAAATTTGAATCATTGGTGTCCATTTGTCTGTCTTTTATCCTCTTGTCTACTGATTCCCAAATACCTACCTTTTCTATTATATAAGTGAAAATCAATACCTAATACAGCCATGTAATTGATAGAGACAGTGCCATTCGCGTGTTGTTTAACACACAAAATAGTCGCTTGTTAAAGTTTGCAGAAGCCATAATGATTAATCTACATAGACCAGTTTTGTGCAAACAGAAAGTCATGCTAGTCAGTTTAAAATTACCATGGTGGACAATTGACACTACTGTGCGAACATGTGTACATTTCAGCTTGAAGGATTTATCTGGTTATTTTACTTTATGTTATGTGAATTCTGCAGTATGTACCTGACGAGATGCAGCGAAATATGCCAGGCAATAAATCGTACAATTTACTGTTTGTGTCTTCGTTATTCAAATTCACTACTGGAAAACATTGTGTTGATTACTGTCACATGCCTGTGTTCAGTGGCATTAAGGTGAGTGGCCGTACAAGATAAACAGTTCACGAGATAAAATGGGGCGGATGGTGGGTCCCCCAGAGGGCGTAAATGAGAGGACAGTAATTGAAGGGGCGAGCTGAGAAGAGGTCAGCTGGTGAGACAGACAGTTGGAGCAGTGAGGTTGTGTGTTGTGTGTGAGGCATTGTGGGGGATAGAATTGTTGAAAAGAGAGGGACAAAGATTGACGGGCAGTTAATGTTTGAACTCCGAGCTGAGAGGGAGTTGAGTGTAGACCAGACCAGGAGAAGGTCGTGGTCTGAGAAAGTGAAGAATTGTGACGGAGTTTGGAAGATAACTCCGCACTGTGGGTTCCAGGGATAGTGAGTGGAATTCGAGACCCATAGTGGGTTACTTTGAGTCGGGCCTAGAGAGAGGCTAGTATACCTGTCGTGTGGGACGATATTTTAGTAGCCTTGAGAGGCAGTGCTATTCGACGTGTTCCATTGGGATGGAGATATATTCTTAGAGAATTATTGTTCCTGGATTTATATGTTACATGTGTCTGTGTTAATTCAGAATTAAAGGAATATTATGTGCGCAAATTAACGCTTGTTCACTGACTGGTGTTTGGTGGTGATGCATCTTGATTAATCTGTTGTTCAACATCACATTGTTACAAGGACATACCCTAGACATAACCATAGCCACTCTATCTGTCACTTAGTCAACATTCACTTTGTGACAGAGAAGATTTCTGGGAGGCTTCGTCGATTAGAGAGAACACTAACATCAGAGACATTAGTCGGGTGCCCAATTACAACAACAATAATGAGAGCTCTCCTGTCAAGAATAAACACCATTTTCAGTAGACAACGCATGTCAAAAGTGTCGGAGAATTAATACAGAGTCCACGAGAAACCAGGTAAAAATATCATTTCTCACTGGGAGTGGGGAGAGTAGACGGGGAAAGTGTGTCCACGATATAAACACTGGGGTTTCTTCCGTGCGGGAACTGGGTAGCACATAGGTCACGAGAAGGTCAGGACAGGTAAATTGGATACCAGGCAGTATTTCTTCGGCTATCAGGGACGTCAGAAAATTAACGCAAACAGGCGCGTGTGTTTATAGGTCAAGTGAACAGTACAAAAAGTCGGCGCCATGATACTGGCAAGATGATATCCTGACAGGTGCGTGTGGGTGTGACGAAGACAGGATTTAAGACAGTGAGCAATTTCGTTGAGAAGTCCTGGGCGTGGTGACACATCTTGTGTGTGTGTTGAGGACAAAGCACAGTGTGGTTGCAGGGCGATAGGTTAAGAATTCACCACAGGTAAAACGGGTGAGGACGGTGGAAATTGTGAGTCGCCACGGACAAATTGGGTTGACAAGAGGGTCAGTGCTGTTTACGAGGACAGCGAAGTATGTGTGGATAACGGAAAAGTTCCGGACATTACTTTGTTCGCAGTCAGTGAAGATTGTAGTACACTGAGGTACAAACAGAGATGACCGGTGGGTTCATGTCAAGGCCGAGAACCAGGGAATTTGACGGAAAAAATTTCCACGGAGAATAACACGTTGTGTTTCTACTGAAACTACGATTCACGTTTAACGTCTTTGTGTGTGTGTGTCATCATCGGCAAACAAACCACAACAGTCATTCAGGTGCCGTCTTCGCAAATATGAGCGCATTTTTTCACCAAAAAAGACTTGCGAAGCGGATTTAAAGCGCGTGATCATTTTCTGCTATTCGTTGGTTTAACCGGGTCAGCAACAGTGAAAACCATACCATCACTTCAAAGCGACAGTGACTACGCAGATAAACATTCATTGATTTTAAAGGTATTTTCGGCTCCCCAAAACGCAACGAAAACCCAATATTTTTGGCAAAACAAGAGCGTTCACATACATTATACAATCACAGGCCATCCCTACAGGGAGGGTTACAAAAACATTACGGACTGTGAAGATACAAGGCGTTGGGATAATTATCATCATCTTCAACTTTTACGACAGTCGAAAATCGTGTCACCACGTCAACAAAAAGTGACAACGCATCAGAACTTTAATTCATTGTGGGAAGCTAACGTCGTAATCTTTTCAAAACAGTAACCGACAAACATTTCCAGGCGATTTTCGGAGACTATTGAAAACAAATTAAGGACTTTTTTTTAAGATTCTACCATCGCATTGGTGTCGGCAACCCTTGTTTGCTTCTGTTGTTCTCATCGTCCTAAGTATTGTTGTTGTTGTGCGTTACGTAAATATTTGTATGTGGTCCAGTGGTCGTAATAAGTAGGATATTTTTGCTTTATTTCTCGAAATGCGGGAGACAGAGCAAAGGTGAAGTTTCTAGGTGCACATTGTATTGGTTGAGAGACAGCTGACGAGTCAGTTTGTTTTGTGCTGTGGCATTGGGTCGTCTCGACATTATACATGGTGTCCAAGTGTCTACGTCAAATCTGTGTATATTTTCAGTATATATTCCTTTCTTTCTCTCTTTCTTTTCGTTATATTTATATATGATATTTGTTGTGGTCGGATATATGTTTTTATTGTGATCTTTCGTCATTTCTGCTGTCTAGTGGTCTTTGTCAGTTTAAATTTATATATTACGCGCACTGTGGGTGTCTCTACACAAGCTTGTGGTTGTTACTGTGGTTTATTTCTGTGTCATCATCGTCTCCGTGTACTCAGCTTGTGAAGTCTAGCGTTGGATAGTCATCACTTAGTGTTATCATCCATTTGTGTGTATATGTTTTTATATGTATGTTTAACAATATTTCCAGGGACTTTATGAACTTGTGGTCATAAATATATATACGAGGGAGTATAGGTGATACTTCCCCCCTCACTACCTAGTGCTTATAGAGTGACTGGGTGAGTACAGAGTGATATTGTAGCACTACGGATTTACTGTACACAGGGAGTGTGGGTGTACTTAGGGAAGTGACACAAAGACTAACAGCAGAGTCTGTACATTTATAGTTGGCTGATTCACAGCAACGTGTCCACAAGTACAAGATGCCTACTTTAATGGATTATATTGAAGCAGGTGAAAGAATAGGCCTGAAAGGTAAAGAGTTACAGGAGTATGCAGAAGCGAAAGAACAAAAGCAGACGGAAAGAGAGGAGAGGCATAATGAACGCGAGGCAAAGCGTCTACAGGAAGAGAAAGAGACGCAAGTAAAACTAGCTGAAATGGAAAACAAGCGTCTACAGGAAGAGAGAGAGACACACATGAGAATGGAAATTGAGAAAGAGAAGATTAAGATGGAAGCGGAAATTGCTATTAAAAAGTTAGAATTTGCATCGAAGGGTCAAAGTGAGGAAAGTAGAAAACCGTCGCAGTCGTCACAGAGATTAAAACTGCCATATTTTACGGACCGGGATTGCCTTGAGGCCTATCTTTCGAGATTCGAAGCATCAGTGAAGGTATTAGGCATCCCAGAAAGCGAGTACGCAATTAGACTGGGCGAGTATTTAACGGGTAAGGCACTAGAAACAATGTTTAATTTACCTGTAGAAGAAAGAAACAACTACACTATCTTACGTCAACGTTTGCTGACAAAGTTCCAACTAACGGAGCATGGATATAGGACAAAGTTTAGACAGTTAGTGCCAGAGACAAATCAAGATTTCACAGATTTTGTTAACACAGTAAAGAACTACATTTAATAAGTGGATGGAGCTGGCAGAGGTAGGAAAAGATTTTAATAAATTAGTGGATTTAGTGTTAAGAGACAAGTGTTATCATCATGCAATACTAACTTAGTAGCTTTCTTTGAGGAACGTAAGCCAAAGGACATAGACACAATGTCTCAGTTAGGGCAAAACTATATGACTGCACATCCTAACAGTTCAATGGGGAAACTAATGAGTGAGGAAATAGTCTGTGCAGCGTACACTAAACAGGACCAGAATCCAGTCATTAGACCAAGGGCGAAAAGTGTGGATTCAGCACAGAAAGGTGAGCAACAAGAACTTCAAGATAATGGTTTCCGAGGAAACAATGTTGGTAGAGTAGGACGGTACCCATATAGAAGAGGGAACTTCCAGATACGTCCAAATTATGCCGGATGCTGGAATTGTGGGAGCTGGAGACACAAAATGGCAGATTGTGATGCACAACCATCAGATGGACCAACGAACAACAGTAAAAGGGAGATCACTTGTTTCAAATGTGGAAGGAACGGGCATGTCAGTCATCAATGTAGGATGAGAGAAACAGAGCACTCAAATGCAGCACAAGTAATTGAGACGCTGAACAATGAAGATTGTAGTGGGTGCAAACCTCTTTTTGAAAAAGACAGTCAGCCAGTCTTAATATGTGGTCACACAGTTAAAGCAGGATCAGCAGTGCATGAAGGAGGAAGTCTGAAGATGCATCATGGGTTTGTTAATGATAGGCCAGCGTTAACAATTAGGGATTCCGGATGTACGTCCATCGGGGTGAGAAAGAGTTTAGTGCAACCCTCGGATTATACAGGGAGAAAAGATTAGATCCATAACATTTAATGGGACAGTAGAATTCTACCCAATAGCCGTGATAACAGTAAAAACACCATACATAACAGGAAGAGTGACAGCATGTGTTTTAGACTCACCAGTGGCAGATCTCATCATAGGAAATGTTATAGGAGTTAAAGAGTGTACAGAAGAGGAAGTAGTTTATTGGGACCAAAAATATAGTGTAAGCAGTAATGAGGTAGTTACCACAAGAGAACCTAAATTAGAGAGTATAGCTGAGGTAGAAGAGGCACTTGAAGTAGACACAGGAACTCAGGACAAGGATAGTACAGCTGAGCAGATGAGAATGGATCCCAAATATAGTGCTAGTGACTCCCAGAGACAAGATACTACTCTGAACAAATGTTCACAAGGGTGTAGGAGAGTAGAACATAGGCAGTCAAAGAAAGGTAGATGGTGCTTCGAGAGGAAGAACAATGTTCTTACTCGCCGCTTTTCAGATAGTGGAACTGCACGTGGGCAAGTAGCAGTACCTTTAGCACACAGACACCGATATACTAGAACAGCTCAGGATAGTGCATGTGCAGGGCACATAGGCATAAGGCGTATGCAGCAGAAAGAAAGGTGCCAGATATATGGGCCAGGATTGAATAAAGAGTTCAGACTAAACAGAGACTCAAGTGTAATGGTGCAATATACAGATAGGAAAGTTGAGTCAGGTCAAAAGAGTGTTCGTGACATTACTGACCCAGGGCTAGGGATAGCAAACAGATGTTGTAATTGTAGAGGTACCATGAGTGTTGGGTACATGAAAGGTAGACACAGCATCGACAGGAATCAGAGGTGGGTTAATGCAAGAACAGAACCACCTGATATAGTGTCGGTACACAAATAGTATTGTGTGGTCGTGAAGTAGTAAGAGACCTGTGGGTACATAAGTATAATGCTTTTCTATGATGTATTATTATTATTATGTGATGTATTAGTTCATGCATTGATACAAAAGATAGAAAGTTGTTTGTATTTATGTGTGGGGATTATGGGAGTTTACTATGAGTATTTGATATATTATTAAGTGTGGTAGCTAGAGTAAGTTGGCATTTATACTAACGACTACCCAGGCAATGTGTCTGGGTCACATATTTGATAAGTATGAGTCTCCCAACATTTGAAAACGATGTTTTCTTTTGAGGGTGGGGTAGTGTCACATGCCTGTGTTCAGTGGCATTAAGGTGAGTGGCCGTACAAGATAAACAGTTCACGAGATAAAATGGGGCGGATGGTGGGTCCCCCAGAGGGCGTAAATGAGAGGACAGTAATTGAAGGGGCGAGCTGAGAAGAGGTCAGCTGGTGAGACAGACAGTTGGAGCAGTGAGGTTGTGTGTTGTGTGTGAGGCATTGTGGGGGATAGAATTGTTGAAAAGAGAGGGACAAAGATTGACGGGCAGTTGAGGTTTGGACTCAGAGCTGAGAGGGAGTTGAGTGTAGACCAGACCAGGAGAAGGTCGTGGTCTGAGAAAGTGAAGAATTGTGACGGAGTTCTGAAGATAACTCCGCACTGTGGGTTCCAGGGATAGTGAGTGGAATTCGAGACCCATAGTGGGTTACTTTGAGTCGGGCCTAGAGAGAGGCTAGTATACCTGTCGTGTGGGACGATATTTTAGTAGCCTTGAGAGGCAGTGCTATTCGACGTGTTCCATTGGGATGGAGATATATTCTTAGAGAATTATTGTTCCTGGATTTATATGTCACATGTGTCTGTGTTAATTCAGAATTAAAGGAATATTATGTGCGCAAATTAACGCTTGTTCACTGACTGGTGTTTGGTGGTGATGCATCTTGATTAATCTGTTGTTCAACATCACATTGTTACAAGGACATACCCTAGACATAACCATAGCCACTCTATCTGTCACTTAGTCAACATTCACTTTGTGACAATTACCTAATGTGTACAGTATTTCTCATTTGGGTCACTTAGGAGCAATGGCAGTCGCTTATCAACATAGCAGCACCAGGATCATACTCCAACCCTCCGAACAGTACAGCTCGGGTATGTCTAGCATCATTAAAAAGATACCCAATGGACGACCCATATGAAAGCCACCCGATCATCCATTGTCTGCCGTTCTGTATCTGACAGGCTGGTGTCAAAGGGGATGACTGACCAGGTGGTGGCTCGTTCTATTTGGTAGGCCAGTATATTCTACATGGCTAATAACAAGTGTCAGACCATTATCTAATATTACTGCGTCGTGTAGTTTTGATGTTCGCATTTTGCCCATGCCTTTATAATGCATATCTTTTATATTGTTGCTGTTCTCTGTTAGCCTTGAATGATGTGTGAATGAAATAATGTATGAAAGAGAGTGATAGAAGGGCAGAATGTTAGACGGGCCTGCGTGCCCAATTCTTAACCCTTTGAAAATAAATAAAGTTCGTTCGTTATGTGGTACAGGGTTAGATAGAACAGACATATAATACTGTTACAGGAGGTCGACATGGACGAATGGATAACAGCGCGAGTTTTTAAACATCCGGTGTGTAGATGCCAAAGTAGCGGGGTGAACCCCTACACAAATCAATTGGACTAAAATGTTAATTTCTCGTCCTTGACTTGGGGACGTAAATTACAAGTACCTCTGAAGTTGGAGTTGGTTCGCCTCATGGCGAGGAACACTGGTAATAGGGAAAGTTAATCCACACGCAAAAATCATTCCAGTGCACTAGCAGTAATAACATGTGTATGGACTACGCTTGAGTTCAAAGCGAGGGAACGGGGACAAAAAAAAACAAACAAACTAGTTACACATCTGTATGTTTCGTCCCTGTGCTACCAGGCTCCATAAGTCAACAACGAACAGTAACACCATAAGCTACCAGCCATGCAGTAAGAGGCGACTAGGTAGGGTTGGCATCTGCTTAATGATTTTTCTGGAAGTCGGCGTGGCTGAGATGTTTAAAGTGCTTACATTTACTGTGATAACCGCGGCGCAATGGGTTTATTTCACATACCGGTCATTTGGACGTGACTGTTGACTTCTCATCCTTGACTTGAGGACGTAAATTATAAATACCTTAAAAGTCGAAACGGATTTATCTGATTGCGAGGGACATTGGTACTACAGAAAGATAACCCTCACGCAAAAATCATTTTTTTTTGCACTCACTACTACCATGTTGAAGCTGAAAAATATCTGATGGCTGTGGAAATGTGGTTTCTGAGAAAATGCAAAAAATACAATGGACAGACAGAAAAACCAATGACCAAGTACTACAGGAAAGACATTTAACCTTAAACTGATTAAATAAATTAGACGTAGACTGTCACATTATTTTGGTCACGTTATGAGAAGAAATAAATTGGAAAACTTGGCGCGACAACTAGCAAGATCAAGGGGAAAAGAACAAGGGGAGGACAAAGAAGTAAATACCTGGATAACTTGGCCACGTTGTATTGTCGAGACAAGAACACTGAGCTGATCCACGACTCTGGTGATCGAGTGAGATGGCAGAACATGAGCGCCCACGTTTACCGGCATGGCACATAATGATGATGATGATGACTGCCGTGTTTCCATGAAATTAAGACCTACCCATAAAATAAGCCCTCACACGATTTTTAGTGATGCTTTTAATATAAGCCCTATCCCAAAAATAAACCCTAGTTAAGATCGTCAGCTCGAATGAGAGACCTGTCACCGAATACCCAGTCGGAGTACTGACGCCACTGCTGCGCACTTGATAATGAACGGATGTGGTTCAGAATTCAATATGTCACTCGTGTGAAATAAAGTTACCAATGCACTACATGTAGGCTACATGGACAAGAAATGCTCATCTAAGGAAAGGTTTATTACTGGACATGAGCGACTGGGGCCAATGGTTCTACGTGAAATGGAGTCGCAAGAAATTTAGGCAAGAATTAAGGATTTGAGGAGTTATGATGATGTTACAGAAGAAAATGACATGACTGTATTTGAATAAATGTAGAATTTTGTACATGAATAAATGAAGATTTATTTTATTTGAAAAAAATAATATAAGTCATCCCCAGAAAATAAGCCCTAGTGAATTTTTTAAAGCAAAAATTAATAAAAGACCAGGCCTTATTTTTGGGAAAACACGGTAGCAGTGGGTGTGTGAACAACACTTGAGTTCAAAGCGAGCGTAAGGCAAACAAGTGCTTCCTCTGATAGTGAGTGTATGTCCCCGTGGCTTCTATGGATGCCAAACAAGTGCTTCCTCTGATAGTGAGTGTATGTCCCCGTGGCTTCCATGGATGCCAAACAATACTGCTACATATATCAATGTGTATGCGTGTGTATATGTGTTTGTGTTTGTGTATTTATTTGTGCGTAAATCCAGTTGCTAATTTGTTCAATAATGCTATAAAATTGCACCACTAAATGCCATTAATGATGGAAATAATCGTAAGTTAGTTTTGTCCGCATTGATTCCAACTTTAATGGGATTCATTAACGTATTTCTTGTTTTTATCCACTTCAATTACTCAGTTATTCGTTTTATCCTCTACATTAATGTAATTCAGGCATTTATCAACTACATTAAAGACAACAACATGAAATTAACCTATCTCTCTCTCTCATGTGTTGCAGTGGGAACCATACGAGAAACCACAATCGTCATTCAGTGTCATCATCTTCATGTGCTATGCCGATAAGAAATAAATGATAAAACTCGGTGACAACTAACAAGATTTAGCGAAAAGAACAAGGAGGAGGCAGAGAAGTAAATACCTGGATGGCTTTGCCACGTGGTATGGTCGAGACAATAACACAGAGCCCATCCACGGCACTGGTGATCGGGTGTGATGGCGAAACATGACCGTCCATGCTTATCGGCATCGGGACATGTTGATGATGATGAATTTTAACTTGCAGACTCGCCTACTAAGGCGAAAGCGGGGGGTTTCTTACGCCGTGGGTACATTTACTTGTATTGTCAAAAACTGTCACTGTCATTTACTGCCAATACAATACCTTGCCGTGTATGGCAGGAGGGTCTGTGAGCCTGAGGAGCTAAGGTTGCAGGGCTAGTGCAGTCGCCGCGAACTGTACAGGTTAGGATTTTATTTTTGCACCCGACAGAAAATAATCCCACGCCTTACCGAGGATTCGAACCCGGGTCTCCCGAAGGATGAGTAAATAAAAACATTGAGTATATGGTATTACACCTGTAGATTTATTGACCAATCAGAACTCCAGGGATGCCGTGGCCTTTGTGTCTGAGGTTACGATTAAATAATAGCAAAGACCTTAAAGCAGTCCAACACTCTAGGGTAGGGAAGGAACGAACAGAGTTTTAACCAATGCTATTTCAGAATCCTCGCCGGAGCTACGGAGTTCGTGCGCTGAGATGAGATTCTCCGGACTCAGGCTTGAGTTAGTAGTAGAACGGAGCACTTATGGGTTATACCCGTGTGTCGTGATGTTGATCCGTCGACTAAACTAAACTAAACTAAAAAAGAAACGACTAGAAAATTAGTGAATGTCGTCTCCGACCTTATCAAAAACAGCGTTCATATTTCCAGCCGGTGTGTGTGTGTGTGTGTGTGTGTGTGTATGTGTGTGTGCGTGCGTGCGTGCGTGCGTGCGTGCGTGTGTGTGTGTGTGATGTAACGGTAAAGATGTTACGCTGGCAAATTGCAGGAGGTCGGTTGGACATGAGTTAGATGTCAGTTCTCGTTGTTCGCTACAGGAGCGAGAGACTGACCACATTTTCCTCTGTGCACTCAGGCCTACTAAAATGTGATAAATCTGTCACTTCACATACCCACAACAGCTACCTGTTTCAGGATCTGTTTTGTTTTTACTCGCATAATCTAATTTCAATCTATTTCAACGTCCCACCATTGTAATAACTTATATAAATTAAATTAAGTGTAAATTCTAACGATATTAGTTTTTATATTAATTTATACTCAACAATATGGCACTTCTGATTAATTTAGACTAGCAGTATAAGACATATTAACTTTGACATCAACAATTAGCAACTCGACATACTGAATTAATTTACCACGTTATATTAATTTAGGCTTCAACAATTCACAGCTGTTCTTTAATTTCGACTGAATCAATTTATCACGTTATAATAATTTAGGCTTCAACAATTCGCAACTATTCATTAACTTCGACTGAATCAATTTACCACGTTATATTAACTTAGGCTTCAACAATTTGCAACTGTTCATTAACTTCGGCTGAATCAATTTAGTACGTTATATTAATTTAGAGTTTTAGACAAACATGAATACTGTTGTGTGTTCGAATCCCATTGAGACGGTGACTGGTCTAACCATCGACCTGGACTCCCAGGTCGGTCAAGTCTAAAACTGGTACCAGCGAATGTTGTAGGAAATAAAGGCCACCGGTGTGGCACATGGCACCCGCCGATTTGTGTGTGTGTGTGTGTGTGTGTGTGCATATCCTTTACAGGACATCGCTGTCAACACCAGCATCTTTCAGCTGTATGTTGATTTCTTGGCAAGATTACGCTCAGTAGTTTGCCATTGCTTTCTGAGCGGCCGGCTTACATACCCCGTAAGTTACCGATGCGATTCGAACCATTGCTGATTCTCACCGTCATCACGTCACCGACGAGAGTATACGAGATTACGGAGAAAAGTCATAACCTCTAAGCCACGAAGCCGGCACCCGCCGAATAGTCTACTGAAAATATAGGACTGGCACTATTTACCAAGTACCCCTCGTGTTGTGAAGCATGGTCTTTTACTAACTAATACTGTTATTAATGTGAATTTCAACAGTATGACATTTACTTACTTTACTGTTATTTAATATGGATTTCAACAGTATGAAATTTACTAACTTTACTGTTATTTAATGTGGATTTCAACCGTATGAAATTTACTTACTTTACTGTTATTTAATGTGGAATTCAACAGTATTAAATTTACTTACTTTACTGTTATTAATGTTGAAATCCGCATTAATAACGGTAAAGTAAGTAAATTTCATACTGTTACTTAATGCTGATTTCAACAGTATAAAATTTACTTACTTTACTGTTATTTAATGTGGATTTCATAAGTATGGATGTTACTTACTTTACTGTTATTTAATGTAGATTTCAACAGTATGAAGTCCTTCATGATTGTACACGTTAACAATATTAGACCTTACTATTAGATATATTTTAATATCACGAGATCGTAAATTCGGTTTGATTAAACATGACTGAGACCTTAAATTAAGTCATGTGCTAACAATACTTGACTATATACTTATGGATTTAAGTCATGTGATAATGCATTTTCTAGGCACGGAATTAACACCAGATAGAAGATGTGTGGCAGAGATAAAAACAAAACAATAGAAAACAAAATACAAATTGAATTATAAAAAAGGAAGAACGTGTGATACAATAAATCCTTATAATGTTAGGTAAGAAAAAGAACTCTTGTATGTTACAAAGAACATGTTTTAAGATTTGGCCGCGAATCGTGGACTATAAATAAACAAACAAGGAAGCTTCAGACATGTGGTTTTGCAAAAGAATGCTGAACATTTCATAGACAGCCAGGATAAGCAACCTAAATGTTTAAAAATGAGGGTAACACACTAAAACAACTTATCACAAAAACAAAATCAGAAAGAGGCAGTCATAATGCTTTGGCCACTTTATGAGAAAGGAAGAAATAAAACTGGAACATTTTATAACAAATGGAACGATTTGTGGAAAGAGAGATAGAGAAAGACGGCGAGAGAACATCCTTGACAGCCTTGTGTTATTGCGCGGAAGGATATCAGCTCACGACATTACATCATAAAGCTGGAAATTGCAAGATGTGGATAAGCATGATCGCCCATGTTAGTGGGCAAGGAATTTGATGCTAATTTGTTATATTAATTTAGTATCTTATATTCATTTAATCCTAACTCGTTAATAGCAAAAATTATACTAATATAGATTTTATCAGTATAATTCCACATATAACCATATTGTCTTTGTATATGAACTATATTGAAAAATCGAAACCTTTGTAATTGTATGGTGCCATGTTAATATATCGGGACACATCAGATACTTATTTAGAAAGTGTTACATACGCACTTTCGCAATCCCGCATACCGCATTCAAAACACATCTTCAGACGATTCGGAAGCAGATAGGCTTGGGCTGGTTTTCACTAACTGGTACGCGTGTTGGTCGTTCAAAAGGCACAAACTGCCAACACATGCTTTGGTTGACTGTGACGTCCTGTAAAGGATGGGCAAAAAACTTTATATTCATTGAACGATTCACGGGGAACCGTATTCAGCAGTCTTCATTTAGCTGTTATTTCTATAGACCAGACCAGTAGAAAGAATGGAGAGTTATTCTGGTAATGTTCCTTTGGAAGAGTGTTCATCATCATCATCAAGTGCCATGCCAGCTGGCGTAGGTAGTTCGTGTCTCTCCATAAATCACGGTCTTTGGTGTTCTGGATCAACTCTGCCGATGATATTCCTGCATGCCACCATCTCAATCCATCCAGCATCATTTCTGCTTCTCTTCCCCTCGATATTTCCAGTCGTCACGATGTTCTCCAATGCCTCTTTTCTCATCACATGACGAAAGAAAGCTGTTTGTATCTTTCTTATTGTTGTATATAATGTTCTAGTTTCACTAGCCTCTTTCGGGCAATCGTTATTAGTTACTCTGGCAGTCCAAGGAATTTGCAACACTCGTCATAGGAAAGAAGAGTGTTACTGATATAAATATTGTTTTCATGTTGGCGTGTTGTGTCGTATTCTTGACAGCACTTTCTGAACATCTGACAGAGAAGCACAAGCAGCCGAGGAAGTTAAAGTTAGTTACATGACATTTACAGGACTTCGCAATCAACCCTAGCAATTTTGATTGTTTATGATTTTCCAGGCAGTGTTACTTTTAATGGTTCCCCATTACTTGCTAAAACCATTGTGAAACCACTGAAGAGGGGAAGGGGGATGGGCGGGGGGAAGGCCTGCTTCCGAATCGCATACAGCTGATTTCGAACCCAATGTGCGAGACTGTGAAACTGCGTTTACTGGCCCTAAAGTATAGACGCCAAGGAAACATTTGTCAACTGTAAACACAACTTTGCAAATGTAACTTAAGTGAGTTTTAAAAATCTCTCACAGTACTTCCAAATACATTCTATTTCATGAAATAGCAAGGATTAAACATTAGCGAAATATCACATTTTGAAATCAGGGCCTCTAAAGAAAAATTATCGTTTTGTTGTCTTTTAAATAGCCAAGACAACCATGCATGTGGCAAAGGTCGAAATGTGGACTAGAGTTATGTTAAGAGTGTGATGTTATGTTAAAGTTGGTTACATATCATTTACAGGACGCTGAAGTCAACACCAGCATTATTTGCTGTTGTGATCTCTTGGCAAGTTTACGTTCAGTAGTTTGCCAGTGCTTTCTGAACGACCAGCACCCATGCCATTTCGTTAAAAAAAACCAACGCAAGGCGGTCTGCTGCCAAATCGCCCACAGCTATGTTTGTGATATTATGAGCGGCACATGGTTGACCTATAACACTATACAGCTATGAAACATGAGTACTAACCAAAAAGGACCGGGCAGATTTTGTGATGTGTTGTTATCATCGCAGATTGTACAGGGTGAGCTGGACAGAACTGATATCTAATAGACATGTTTTTAGAACACTGGATATGGACCAACATACAAACAAACAGCCTTAGCATACGTCTAGGATTAGACATACTGGAGAGCAGCATGCGGAGACAAAACAAAGAACGTTGATGAAACCACTACTCCACACAAGCATGCGAAGACGCGTGTAGCTAAACAGAGCTGCTCAGAATAAGAGACAATGGTGTAACTTGAGACACATATCTAAACACATTTTCGGTCCCTCTACTGAACTGGCACCTGGCCATCGTGACAGTACGATAGTTTGTTTAAACATTGTGCTTCATAAAACTATACCTCTCCATAGCACTAAGCCTGGGCTGGATTGCAGAGACCGTGTGTTGCCATTGCAGCATGATCTACTTCGACCTGTGTAGTTTATTCCAGAGGAAAGACAACATCAATACATCTGGAAGAAAACAAGCTGCAGAAGCTGCCGGATCAGCAAAGCTATGCTCTAACTATCCGCCTGTCCGAGCTTCGACCCTAGACCAGCTGCCAAAATAATGAAACCATAAAGAAAAGCATGCTATAATAATACTTGATTAGTTTATCACAATTGTTCATGCTGTTCTTCTTCTACACCAGACAGTGGGGAATAAATATACTCTGTGGTCTTGCATTCTTGACACAGATAACTAATGTCCACTACCTAGTTTGCGGTAATGGTGCGGAGTCTAACCCAAGCATCCACATAGTATGACTGGTGTCTCACCCTTCTACCATGAAGATGCCACTGGGAATATTTTCAATTATAAATTTGATTTTCTGCAGACGGCGTAATTTCATGCACATGTATTTATCAACCGTAAATTAGCCAGATATAAACGATCTAAAAACACTAACCATAGTCACATGATATAAATATAAATCATAAATACAGTTTATAGTTCGTCGTACGAATCTACTATACATTATTAGCATGAAAATATAATAAAGCGTACAAAAG
Source organism: Cepaea nemoralis (assembly GCA_014155875.1). Lineage (NCBI taxonomy): Eukaryota > Metazoa > Mollusca > Gastropoda > Stylommatophora > Helicidae > Cepaea > Cepaea nemoralis. The sequence goes on along the minus strand of JACEFZ010008042.1, from coordinate 21,895 downwards.
ATAAATATGATTGAAAGAATAATATCACCAACGTATCACGATTTCATTTTTGCAACATGAGTTGTGTTAGATGATTTTTGAAACATGCGAGATCATACCGACATTAAAGAAAAACAATCTCAGTTGGTTACCACCCATGAGTCCAAGAAGGGCGGATTCAAATTCTAGTGTCCGAATGTTTGGAGCCGTTCACTGATCCGTTGCCAAGGGAAACCACGGTTTGTCCTTGACTGTTGTACCTAACAATAGTGTCTGTTGGAGGTCGAAGACTATCTCTATGGGAAGCGACTGGACCATATTGTTCAACGTAACTCTCCGACCGCATGCGGAGAGTTAATTCCTCGACATCTGAACAGCAAAATTTCTTTAAAAGGGGTTCGAAACTCCCTGTTGAAACGTGCATATATCAAGGGGTTGAGGAAGGAGTTAGCGTATCCTAACCACAGCAGCGTACTATCTAGCGCAAGAGGAACGCGGCAGCAAAATGTCTTCACGAGCACGAGTATGAAGAAGGGTAACCAGCAGAGTGTGAAACATCCCATAATAATTCCAAGCGTCTTTGTTGCCTTCCTTTCTTTCGTATTTGAAAGCTTATGTTGCTTTGGAAGCAGTGAGCGTATTGTAAAACGTCTTTTATGTTTGTCAGGCTCAAGTTTCTTTGGCAAGGTTTCCAGTGACTCCTCGTCGTCTGCGTTGCCGTTTCCATCTCGAAGACATCCATTGACCAGGATGTTGCTGTCGCCAGAATCGTTTGAGGGACGACCAATCTGGAACTCAGCACCTTTATCGAAGCTTCCAATTTTAGTTTTGGCTTCGGCTTTCGCAATTTTGGAGGAGACTCGCCAGATTTTGTAGTAAATAAATACCATAACTAGAAGTGGTAAGTAAAAGGCACAAAGAGTTGCATAGATCTGGTACCCTATGTCCTCACTGATGATGCAAAAGAAAGGTTTGTGCTCGCTCTTCCACCCGAACACAGGAGGGATGGAGACTATTGCAGAGACACTCCACACGATTAAAACCATGAGGCCCATGCGTCTTGGCGTACGTTTCATGGCGTATTGAAACGGACGGGTTATCACGAAGTATCTGTCAATGCTAATCGCACACAGATTGAGTATAGACGACGTGCAGAGGAGAACGTCAGTCGTCGTCCACATATCACACACAATAGGACCCAGGATCCAGGCCCCTTTAATCTCATGGATCACAGCAAACGGCATTACTAGCATGCCCACAAATAAATCCGCAACAGCCAAGGAAACAATTAACAGATTTGACGGGGACTGTAACCTCTTGATGAGTGCCACAGATATACAGACCAGAGAGTTTCCAATGATGGTACATACGGCCACCACCCCCAGGATGACGGCAATCACCACCTGTTGCCACTCTTCGTATGGTGACGGCGGTTGTAGAAAACAGGGAGAATCGGTTGTATTTGTGATATTGCTCACGTTGGCGACGGTGGTGGCAACACTGCTTCTGTTGTCCAAGAAGGTATTGTTACGTCCATATAGGACGTTCTCTGTGAAGTTCATTGAGCTGTGTCGTAAGGGAGCTGTCTGGGCAACTGAATCAGAGAAGCTCGACATCCTCCGAGTTGTTGCCGTTATTCTTCGATATCCTTGCTCATAATAATGTAAACAAGTGGCAAGTGCTATTTCTTAACTTGGTTAGTTACATGTGCAAATATATCACACATTAAAGCAGCAGGCCTGGTCAATACTTAACAAACAATTCACTTGTGAGTTTTAGCCACACCGTGCTTGGAGAAACGTATGTGGAAGCAGCAATAATGTTTTGGCGCCCATTCTCACTGTACACCGCAAAGGAATGTGGTAGTTCTTGGCAGAAATCTGGCATCCAATGATGCTACTATTGATTGCTAAATG
>JACEFZ010008042.1:0-12500 GCA_014155875.1 Cepaea nemoralis | reverse complement strand
AACAGCAATTATTACAATGGCTGAGTGATTATCCAGTGTACGATTTTCGTTTTTAAAAAAAAGCAAGAAACAAAAAATTACCCAGAAATGATGAACTAGAAAAACTATATACAATAACTGATGAAGAGAAAGTTTACATGATCAATAACTTCTCACAGTAACATTTACAGCACATAAACCGATGATCAGCAATTATTAAAGAGACAGTAACTTCTCAAAGTAGCTATTACAATCCAGAAACTGATGATCAACAATTATTACAGATACAGTAACTGACGAAAATAAATTATTACAACACATTTACTGAAGAACAAAAATTATCACAAACACAGTAACCGAAGAACAATAGACACCCCACTCCTCGCAATATAAGTATATGACTTACTGCAATTAGTTAAAAGAACAGCCAACAGTGCAGTATCAGTAACACATGATTAGCCAATGATAAAGCGTGTACCCTCCATATTTCTCGCGGCGAAGTGGTCAAGCCGTTTAACTCGGGCTCTGAAGGTTGTGGGTTCGATTCCGGGCCGTGTCCTTCGGTTCACGAATTAAATTTTTCGGAGAATCTTGTGGGTCGTCGCTAGAGCTAACGGAGTTCGTGCTTTGTGCGACGCTTTCCGCGCTGTGGAAAGAGACCGAACCATATGGGATAAAACCCGGTGCAATGAAGTCGACCCTGTCGACTTTTAAGCGACTTTTTTTAACCCGAAGTCGTTGGCACATTGTGGGGTGTCAGGTTTGGTGAACGCCGCCCTACATTCAGCGCTAACAGAAAGCAGATAGCACCGTCTATTGTCTATACGGCAACTCAGTCATATCTGACTAAAACCTGACAAAGTCATGGTTACACACCAGTTACAAAATAACAGTAATAATTAAACATTAGTAACTAAACAAGAGTATTTACTAAATACTGTCAACAACAAAAAAATAACAGTAATGAGTGCACAATTGTAAGAAAATAACAGCATTAATTATATCCTGATAACTTAATAACAGTATTGATAATATATGTGTACCAAAATAACAGTAATTAGTGCACATAGGTAATAAAATATCAGTAATGATGACACATTAATATAAAAATAACACCAACAATTACACATTGGTAACAAAATAACGGATATAAATACACATTAGTAAGAAAATAACAGTTATGATTACACATTAGTAACAAAATAACAGAAATTATTACAGATTAGTAACACAATCGCAGAAATGATTGCACTTTAGTAATAAAATAACAGTAATGGATACACGTTAGTAATAAAATAACAGTAATGATTGCAACATTATTGACACAATCACAGTAATAACTTCACACTGGTAATAAATTTGAAGCAATCATTGCACCACAAGAACAGCAGTAATTACGTTCTCCATAGCTGAACAGTAACGACTGGAATCATGTAACTAGAAATTGTGCAGTCTAAATTCCTTTAGAACGAGATTAAAAGTACTGCACTGACAGCACCCCTACGCAGGATTCACAGATAGATTAATACTATTTTTGCATATGCCATTTTTGAATCTAGCGTTATAAAAATTGGAATACGTTGAGGCTTTGAGTAGTCGACGGCGGGTATGTTTTTATTCAATACAGTGCGTCCCAACTTGTCACCTGTTTGAGATATTTCCTTTCTGGCTTTATGGGGAGGGAAGACAGTGGTTCCAACGTTGTTTTGTTATTCCTGTCGCTGTCTTTTGAATTACATTTGTAAAAATTTAGGAGTGCTCCAAGGATTATTTATAAAAACGTAATTGATGAACATATAACTGGAGGAGGAGGAGGAGGAGGAGGAAGAAGAAGAAGAAGAAGAAGAAGAAGAAGAAGAAGAAGAAGAAGAGGAGGAGGAGGAGGAAGAAGAAGAAACAATAACAACAACAGCAACAACAAGAATAACAGAAACAACAACAGCCACAACAGCAGCAATAACAGCAACCAACAACAGCGGATTAACATCAACTACAAGAATACTACCATCACTGCCAATAATAGCAGCAACAACCACGACACCCGCACACAGCAGCAACAATGAGAATATTAAACAATACAATTAACAATAGCATCAACAACATCAACATGAAAACAACAAAATGTTTTGAAAAATCAACAAGAGAAACAAACTACAATAACAGCATCCACAGCAGCAGCAACAATAGTACATCAAATTGTAACAATGGGTTACTAAAGGTCTAGAGCAGTGGTTTTCAAACTTTTTTGGCCTATGCACCCCTTTATCATATGTTCAGAACGTCATTCACCCCCGTTTCGTATTTCCTCTGTAAAAATCCCCCCCCCCCCCACCCACCACTACACAATATACGTAAATATGGAAGCTAAATGTAATAACACATACTAGAACAAGTTTAGACGTCTACATAAAACGTGATTTGCGGGTCTACTTACGTTATAAAATGAATTTTAGAAAGGCGAGAAGTACAGAACTGTAAAGTATGGAGTGAAAAATAATATAAAGTAATCAGTTCTTGTGTAAATGCGATCTTGAAATAATCTTAGCCCTCCCCCCTCCCCCCGACACCCTAAAATTCCCCTATGGGAGGGGGGGGGATTCCCCACCGGTTGAGAACCACTGGTCTAGAGCAATGGTGTATCCAAAATCTACGTATAACAGTGGTTTACTAAAATCTATAACAATAGTTTACTAAAATCAATAACAACGGTTTACTAAACTCTATAACAAGGTTTTACTAAAATTTATAACAACGACTCGCTCAAAATCTGTAACTGTCAAACTGTCATTACTGTCTATAGCATCTTTTGTATAGAAAACCCGAACCTGCACAGTTCTCACCGACTGCTCTAGCCAGGCGGCCTTAATTCCACAGGCTCAAGACCCGTCTGTCCTAGAATCTATACCACACCTACTTTATACCACATTAATTTCCTTCTGGGCATTAGGCAGAAGACTGTTGACAGTGTAATGCCAAAATCCCGTAGAGGAAACATGATCAACCTCGGCCTAATGTTAGCTGGTCTGTATACGCTCTGCGGAGATTGCTTTTCATTGACCTAACCTTAAAGGTTGACCTAGTTTAAAATAAATCCCGTGAAATTTCCCTGGTCGTAAAGCGAGATATCGACCACATTGCCTTATCCAGTGTCGACTGGATGTGCCTTCTAAAACATGAGGCTAGCACCATATACCTAATACTTTAACATAATATGTATTCCGCAGATGGAAAGTTTCAGTACCAGTCGTGCACATCTCGTTAGTTTAAGAACATGTAGTGGTTATGGAACACAATCTGCAACACAATCCGTGTTATTCGGGCGGGGGGGGGGGGGGGGGGTGTGAAGCCTGAGTGGTCTCGAGGTATTGTGTCCGCCTCGAGTGCTGGAGGTCCCGGGTTCAAGCTCCCGGTGAGGGCCGGGATTGTGTTCACGTGGACTTCTAGTAACAAAATGTCCCCTGGTCTCTGGGTAGTGAGATCGGACGCCCAGTGTGTATTGTTGGGCACGTAAAACATCCCTTGGCAGTTGGGAATCGAAAAAGAGTAGCCTAACGGCACTGCCCGGGCAAAATTTAAGGTTAAAAATCTACCCATAGTATTTCAGGATCCTCGCCGGTGCTACGGAGTTCATGCACTGAGCTGAGATTCTCCAGACTCAGGCTTGAGTATGGAGTAGAACGGAGCACTTATGGGTTACAGCCGTGTGTCGTGATGTTGATTCGTCGACTAAACTAAACTAAACTAAACTAAACTAAACTAAACTAAACTAATAATTCCCTGTTTATATGGTACTTTGGTATCGGGACGCACGTCTCTACACCAACCGCACGTCTCTACACCAACCGCACGTCTCTACACCAACAGCACGTCTCTACACCAACCGCACGTCTCTACACCAACCGCACGTCTCTACACCAACCGCACTCTGATAGATACACGCCATTGTCAGGGATCTCTTGAAAGTTAATGCGTCGAATTGTGAGATATGTAACTCACAATCTCCCGGATGATTCACAAACAACAACAACAACAACAACAACAACAACAACAACAACAACAACAACAACAACAACAACAACAACAACAACAACAACAACAACAACAACAACAACAACAACAACAACAACAATCATACGACATCTAGATATTACAAATAACTTCAAGTACCCTAAGCACTGCTAGGTTTATAACAGAACGTTATATCGAAGTTGCCTTTCAATCGCCCCCCTACACAAGGCTCCAGTGTGATAGACGGCCCACCCCTTTTGGGGCCCAATAATCATACCACCGTTACATTCAGTTGAGGGGCATTGCTGTTTAAATGAGAAAATCTGAAAAGAAATTACCAGGGCATTAGACTAGCTCTTTCAATGGTTCTACTGGTGTAGACTGACTCTTTCAACGATTCTCCAAGTTCGTGTTAGAACGGCCGAGGAGGTTATTATAATATGTCAAGAGGTGTACGTGAGAATGTTCGTATGTGTGTGCAAGAGGTGAAAAAGTGCCCGCGGACACGGTTCAGTACCCACTACAGGTGTGTATAGCTATCATGCTCTTGAAATCGAACAGCGATCAGTAAGACGCAAAAAAAAGTTTGATTACGGGTTTTCCATGCAGCCTAATTTTGTATTTATAGAAGCTGTGGAGGTATAGTGGCTTGTGCTTATCAGTACAATCATCTTTTCCCACTTCCTCTTATTCTTAATCAAGTTCTTCCTTTTCCTTATACTCCTCTTATTCTTAGACTCCCTCTTATTCTTAGACTCCCTCTTCTTCTTCTTCTTCTTCTTCTTCTTCTTCTTCTTCTTCTTCTTCTTCTTCTTCTTCTTCTTCTTCTTCTTCTTCTTCTTCTTCTTCTTCTTCTTCTTCTTCTTCTTCTTCTTCTTCTTCTTTCTCTACTTGTTTTCCACTTTCTTTTCCTCCCCGTCCCTTTCCCCCTTCTCCTCTTGCTACACTCCTCATTCTCAACCTCTTCCTCCTCTTTCTAATTTTCCTGCTCTTCTTAATAACTTTCCTCCTCTCCCTCGTCGTCTCTTCCTCCTCCTCTTCTTTTTCTTCTCCCTCCTCTCCCTCTACTTCTTTTGATTGTCTCCTTCTGCTTCTCCTTCTGCTCCTCTTCCTTCTTCTTCTCGTTCTTCCTCCTTCTTCTCTTTCAATTCCCCCTTTACTTTTTTGCTCCTCCTTAAAGTTCTATCTTTCATTTCCCAATGAAATATAGGCTTTCAACTAATCATGCTAAGCCTTTTTGTTCAAGGTGGGTTGGATCTAAAGTTTTCTACGGGGTGAGCTATCCAGTCACACGCCAACCCTACTGAGTCGCCTCGTACAACATGTTTCGTAGATTAGTCCAACAATTCTTTGCTTCTCTTATGGGTCCAGGTAGAACATGGGTCCCGGTAAAACATGCGTCCCGGTAAAACATGGGTCGCGGTAAAACATGGGTCGCGGTAAAACATGGGTCGCGGTAAAACTTTGGTCCCGGTAAAACATTGGTCCCGGTAACACATGGGTACTGGTGAAACATTAGTCCTGGTAAAACATGGGTTCAAGTAAAACATTGGTCCCGGTAAAACATGGGTCCGGATAAAATATGATTCCTGGTAAAACATGGGTCCGGATAAAACACGGGTCCCGGTAAAACATGGGTCCGGATAAAACATAGGTTCTAGTAAAACATGGGTTCTGGTAAAACATTGGTCCCGGTGAAATATGTGTCCGTATAAAACATAGGTTCTAGTAAAACATGGGTTCTGGTAAAACATTGGTCCAAGTGAAACATGGGTCCGGATAAAACATAGGTTCTAGTAAAACATGGGTTCTGGTAAAACATTGGTCCCAGTGAAACATGGGTCCGGATAAAACATAGGTTCTAGTAAAACATGGGTCCCGGTAAAACATGGGCGGCGTAAAACATGGGTCCCCGTGAACCATGGGTCCCGGTAAAACATGGGTTCCGATATAACATAGGTTCCAGTGAAACGTGGTCCCGGTAAAACATGGGTCCCGGTACAACATGGGTTCCGATATAACATAGGTTCCAGTGAAACGTGGTCCCGGTAAAACATGGGTCCCGGTAAAACAACAGGTGACAGTTTGGTTCACAGGGACACTTCTTTTGTTGACTGACTTCGACAGAACTGCTGGAGAGGGGTATGGATTATGTGAACTAGTTCCAAAGAACGCACGTGAGGACGATTCCGATGTTTAGCTAGTCGGCTTGCAACAGTGACAGTCATCATCGATACTGTAAGACTTCTGTTCGGAGAGAACGAGCGCTTGTGGTCTGGTCGAGCGTTAGTGACACTGTTCTAAATCATCATCATCATCATCATCATCATCATCATCATCATCATCATCATCATCATCATCATCATCATCATCATCATCATCATCATCATCATCATCATCATCATCATCATCATCATCATCATCATCATCATCATCCACTTTTCCTGTCATGGGGAGGAATGATTGGCGCTCCAGCTCCCGATGGGTGGCACTGCATATTGTCATTCCGCGTTATTGTCCAATGTCTTTGATGTCGCCAATCCAGTTTACTTTATCTGTTGTTGTTCGCTTGTTCGGTGTATTTTCGATGTGAGCGCTCTAAGGGTCACACTTGTCTTTCAATTTCCTCCATAATTCTAGAGCAATAGTACTCAGCCGGTCTCTCTGGCCGAAGGGTTACAACACTTTCTCCGTAATCCCGTTTATCACGCAGAGTCTCGTAGCGGGCGAGAGCTGGAGGCGGTTCGACCCCCGCTGGTGACCTGCGGGATAACTGAGCCGGCCGCTCAGAAAGCAATGGCAAACTACTGAGCGTAATCTTGCCAAGAAATCAACAGACAGCTGAAAGATGCTGCTGTTGACAGCGATGTCATGTAAAGGATATGCGAATTTAAAAAAAAAAAAGTACTTAATTATAAATCATTAAAACGGTATTCCCAAACAGATACAGGCTAAACTGCTATGACCAGACATCCACGAACCCACCCTGGAACCGACAGATGGCCAGTATGGGGCTCTCATCACGGCACTATCGTGGCTCCCCATACATCATTATTACCTATTTTTTCGCTCACTCGCTGTGACCTCGAGCTTGGAATATACACGTGTTACTACTGCTGGTAGTTGATACTTCTAGCGAGTTCATTAGACTGATGTTTGCGTGTGGATTAGCTTTCGCTATCACCAGTGTCCCTCGCCATCAGGCGAACCCACTCCGACTTCTGAGGTACTTGTAATATATGTCCCCCAAGTCAAGGACGAGAAGTGAACATTTGAGTCCAGCTGACCTGTGCAGTGGTTGAACCCTTACTCAACGATCAGTGCAGACACAGACAGAGAGAGAGAGAGAGAGAGAGAGAGAGAGAGAGAGAGAGAGAGAGAGAGAGAGAGAGAGAGAGAGAGAGAGAGAGAAGGGATGGAGAGGAATAGAAAGAGAGAATGAGAAAGAGTGCGAGCAAGCAAAGGCGAGAGATACAGAGGAACAGAGTGACACTATGAAAGTGACAGACTGGCGTGTAGTGTGTGACGGTAAGAGACGGAGGGAAAGATGGAGAGACAGAGAGCAAGCGAGAGTGAGAAAAAGTGGATTAGAGTGACAGACGACCGGCAGAGATAAAGGAACAGACAGGAGGGTGGGGTGGGAGAATTAGAGTGACAGAGACAAGAGAGAGAGAGAGAGAGAGAGAGAGAGAGAGAGAGAGAGAGAGAGAGAGAGAGAGAGAGAGAGAGAGAGAGAAGAGAGAGAATTATAGTGATAGAGACAGATGTAGGCGATGGGTCAAATTGTTTGAATCTGACACCTTGGATCGTGTGTTTAATATTCCGGAAAGCGCGGAAAGGGGGTGGTAAGGGGAATGGGAGTGGGGGTGGGGGACGTCATTCCTCCCGGCAAACCGCACCAGCAATAATCCGGACCATCTTCATCATCCTGTGTCATGCCGATAAGCGTGAGCAGGCGTGACTGGCTATCACCAACTACCACCAGTCTTGACAACAAGTCTGTGTTCTTGCCTCGAGTATACCACATTGCCAGGCCATCCAAGTATTTAAATCTTTGCCTTCCCCTTGCTCTTGCCCCATCTAGTTTACCAGTTGTCATTAAGTTTAAGTCTCCCCGTAATGTGCCCAAAAAATTAACGTCTAATTTTTTCAAATGCATGTTTTTTTTTTTCCCCTTGATGAACTGTTTAATTTGTTTTTCTGATCTTCCGGAGACTTCTTTGCACTGTCTCTGAATCGACATTTATGTTGACATTAGTCAGTTAGTTAGTCGCGATTCCAACTTCACAGCAACGGGTCGTCCTCATTATGCTTCGTTCCGGTGCTGGTGAATATCACATAAAATGCTCCTCATTGCCCTATGTGAAAAGTGGAATAGGCAGGAGTCTCGACAACTGACAGCCCGCACAGGTCCACAGTGCATAATGCCGCCGCCAGAATGTCAACACAAAAGTCCTCCATGAAGAATACAGTTCATCTTCGATGAAAGCGGCATTCCCTAGAAAATCAGCAGCACACAAAACTGTGCAAGGCAAAACCAGTCCGTTTTGTGACAAATCCAGTTACACCAGTGTTTCCCGAACATGCAGTTCACGCCGCAAACAACCACGGACAGATGTAAGAACATTTCACTGTACATACTGCCGTCGTTAGGATGACAAGACAAAACTGCTCCAGGAAAATGCAGTTCATCGTCGATGGAAACGGCAGTCACTAGAAAACCAGCTACCACACATTTCTGCATAAGGCAAAAGCCGGTAAATTCTGCGACACAGCCAGCCGCCATTGCTCCGAACATGCAGTTCACGCTCCAAGCAACTTTGGGCAGATGTAAAAGCATTTCACACGAAATTCACAGCTCACAGTGTCGCGCCACACACTCATCTCAGTAGCAGGGCGACGGAACCACACACTTCCAGTCCAACATGAGGAAAATGCGAAATGCAAACGGTAGCCACAAGCATAAACACTTCAGATTCCTTAACCGTTTCAATGCCGATCCTCCATGAAGGGGACCGGAAAGAAAATTTCGTTGACATTAGATGTTTCTCACCTTATCTGTTTGCTGTCTATGGTTACTATGATACTGGTGCCGTTAAGGAACAGAACAACACAATTCATTGCTATACCAGAAGTATTTATGCTTCCGAGGATGCATCCGCATTAACTAAATGTTTTAATAACAGTAGTGATCATGTGAGATCTAGAAAAACAAAACTTATGCTGGGACCGGTGAAGACCTCTAGAGAACCTATCTATTTGTGATCCACGCCGGAATGGATACATAGCAAATGTTGATAGCAGCAGCGGCAGCAGAAGATGAAGAAGAAGAAGAAGAAGAAGAAGAAGACTAAGAAGAAGAAGAAGAAGAAGAAAAGAAGAAGAAGAAGAAGAAGAAGAAGAAGAAGAAGAAGAAGAAGAAGAAAGAAGAAGAAGAAGAAGAAGAAGAAGAAGAAGAAGAAGAAGAAGAAGAAGAAGAAGAAGAAGAAGAAGAAGAAGAAAAAGAAGAAGAAGAAGAAGAAAAAGAAGAAACGAACTTTTGTTTAGTTTTAAAGGGTCACAAATTGGGCACGCAGGCCTGTCTTACATTCGCCCCTTCCAGTCATCCATTGTTCTCAAATCAGTTATCTATCATGAATGTTACATTTACGAAGACAATACACTTATTTTCGCGGAAAGAGAAAATTCTTATTTTCTACACACAAAAATACGAAGTCTATTGCGAAGGAATAACGAACGAAATTCGCAATACCGGAATCAGCTGCGGGCGGTTTGGAAGCAGACTACCGTGTGTTGATTTTTAACAATGGTATGAGCATCGGTCGTTTAGAAAACAAGGGCAAATTACTGAACATAATCTTGCCTAATAAATATCAAACAGGAACAAACTGCTGCAGTTCACTGTGACATCCTTTAAAGGGCATGCAACTAATTTAAAATAAAACTATGATAAAACCTGCAACTAAATATCTAAATAAGAATATTTATCTGTAAACAAACTATACTCACAATTCCTGAAAATATAAAGGTATAACATGACTTTTTAAAACGTCATGCAAAATCTTTTGGTTAAGAAGATACGCGCATTACTACTATACATGTCTGATTATACCTCAGGAGGGAGGGGGAAGGGGTTAGTGGTATCGATGTATGGTGTCCGCCTCGAGTGCTGAGGTCCTGTTTTCAAGCCCCCGGAGAGTGCCGGGATTTGTTCACGTGGACTTCTAGTAATAATCTAGTAATAAAATTTCCCCTGGTCTCTGGGTAGTGAGATCGGACACCCGTGTGTATTGTTGCGCGCGTAAAAAATCCCTTGGCAGCTGGAAATCGAAAAAGAGTAGCCTAATGGCGCTGCCCGGGCAAAATTTCGAGTTAAAAAATCTACCCAAAGTATTTCAGGATCCTCGCCGGTGCTACAGAGTTCGTGCATTGAGCTGAGATTCTCCGGACTCAGGCTTGAGTTAGGAGTAGAACGGAGCACTTATAGGGTACACCCGTGTGCCGTGATGTTGTTCCGTCGACTAAACCGACTAAACTATACATCAGAACAAACTATTAGCGTGTAGCTACCTCTATTGAGGTAAAAAAAAACAAAAAACTATACAATATGTGCACATGGAAAAACAAAAAACAAAAACAAACTTATACACATGGTTTTACAGAGATTTTCCACAAGGCATTGTTGGAGTCTGTTTACTATGAAATACGAAAAATCAGTGGACAAAACTATACTATATGTGTTCATGGAAAGACCCTATACACATGCATTTACATAGAAATTCCCACACGGCATTGTTGGAGTCTGTTTACAATTAAATACATAAAACCAGTGGACAAAAACTATACTATATTTGTAGATGGAACCTATACACATGTATTTACATAGAAATTCCCACAAGGCATTGTTGGAGTCTGTTTACAATGAAATACGTAAAACCATTGGAAGGAACACCACCACCCTAGTCGCAATCACGGGTAGTTCGAATGTACTGTACCGAATTATGACCTGGTTAGTTAGTTGAGTTCTCAAAGACAGCGCTCATCATCGTCATGTGTCTAGATAATAAGCGTGGGCGGTCATATTTCGCCATCTCACACGATCACCAGAGTCGTGGGTCAGCTGTGTGTTTTTGTCTGGACCATGCCATGTGGCCAAGTCATCCAGATATTTATTTCTCTGCCTACCTCTGTTTCTTTCCCCCTCAGTCGTCATTAAGTCTTCTCATAATGTGCCCAAACATCTTGGTTCATACCATTATGAAAATGAACGCAAGGTGGACTTCTTCCATATTTCCTAAAGCCGATTTTGAGCCTGGATTGTGAAATTGCGTTCACTGACCCCAGCCACAATCGCTGGCATGACCTGGATACATAATGCAATATCCCTGTTCACGGGTTTGAAGTTACAGCCTAGGTGTTGCAGAGGCAATTTGCTTGTGAACATGGAGAGGTAATGGACAGCCTTGCAACAATCCACGTGGGTTTGACATTTTTGGACAGAATGTTAGTCAGTTAGTCAGTCAGTCGCGGTTCCAACTTCACGGCAAAGGGTTTCCCCATCTTGTTCCATTCCTGTGCTAGTGAATCTCACACACAATACTCCTCACTGCCCCATGTGAAAAGTGTAACAGACAGGAGACTCGACAAACCAACAGCCCGCACAGGTATACACCATGCCGACACAAAAGTCCGCCCAGAAAAATATAGTTCATCGTCGACGGAAGCGACAGTCACTAGAAAACCAGCGACACTGTGAGCTGTGTTGGTACAGAATGTAGACAGTTCGCTATGTGCTATTTACAGGACAGTGCAATCAGCCCCAACATTTTGTGACTGTTTGTGATTCACTAACCAATGTTTACGTTCAGTAGTTTGCCATTGATTTCAAGTACAAAGTGGCGAGAAAAGAAATCTCACCAATCTCACTCGGAAAAATGCAAACAGTTGACAGGACTCAGTAAACTTGAAGGCCAAAAGTAAAAGACTAACGACTTAAAACTCGCTCTCTTCAAAGCGATTAAGATAAACATTAGTAGCATTTACACACTCAAAATTGCATACATATTTGTACTAAAATAATTATACACATGCCTTCACTAATAATAATACTAAATAATATGAACATATATTTGTACTAACATTCATTATACATGTACTTGCGCTACTAATACAACTGAACGTATTTCGCTATATATGAAAATAAACTATACGCATAGTTGTATATCTAAACAAGCTAAGATATACGTTCAGTGGTAATGAAATTACAAGTAAATTCTTTCGATAAAGAAAAAAAAAACAGTAAGGGGCCATTTTTCATGTCTTTAAATTATTATGTATGGCGCTAGTCCCACATTTTTATAGACCAAAAGCGATCGATGGATTGAGTGGCCAGTATCACACTGATGGATAGAGTGGCCAGTATCACAATGCTGGATAGAGTGGCCAGTATCACAATGATGGATAGAGTGGCCAGTATCACAATGATGGATAGAGTGGCCATTATCGCACTGATG
>JACEFZ010008041.1:0-51785 GCA_014155875.1 Cepaea nemoralis | reverse complement strand
GTTACCAAATTCAATTTACCTACCGCTGTTCCAACCCCCTGTCAGCACCTGTGCAAGGTTGTCTGGTTCCGTCATGCTGAAAATACTGCAAGAAAGCAAGCAAAGAACAAAAAAAAACACACAATTTCAAATTATTTGCTTCTAAAATCTGGTTAATTAATTACCTTATTTATGAATCACCTAAATTTACTAATTTACAACACATAATTCCCCCAGTTCATAAACTGTTCCATTAGTTATTTAGTTCCAGAATCGCACAAATTTCCCTTGGTTAATCCCTAAAGAGCACAAGTTGTAATCAGCATCAATATTCTGTCAGCGTAGAGGGAGGAAAAACCCTGTCCTCAATAAGTCCTGTTTGAAACCAAAAAGTTCGCTATAAATCCTCATACCTGTTTCTAATAATATAATAATGTTTTTAGACTCTGCTCTAACCAAGAATTTATGGCACATCACCGGAGTTACACAGTTACCTTCTTTTATTAGCTGACGGATCTAGTTCCACTAACCAGAGTTCGCATCAAGTGAAACCTAGTCTCGAGTTCAAGTGGCGGAGTCCAGAAGCTCAGGTGGCGGAGTTCTCTTCACTCAGGTAAATTTTTGTAGCTGCCAGATACTCTTCCTGGTTGGGTCACGTCTCATGGGATGCCTGGATAGATTTCAACCCCTGGTTGGGTCACGTCTCATGGGATGCCTGGATAGATTTCAACCCCTGGTTGGGTCCCTTCCTTGATTTCTGAGTGAAGTACATCATCGGCGTCTTGATAGGGGTCGTAGTAATGACGTGGCCCCAAAATTTATCACAGTTAACCGAAGCCCAGTGATATTTATGTGTTCAAAAAACCCAATCACGAAATTACAAGGCTTTGTCCATTATTACTTGAGCCTAGAAGAGTTCTTGACTTATTTTTCTTCTTTTGTCTGACAGGTTCAGCTTGAAATTCTGGTTTTCTCAAAGTTCTAGGACAGGATGGCTCTTCTCAAAAAAACGATAAGTTTCATGCAACGGCTATGAGAAGCCCCTTGTTATTGATAACTTTCAGTGGCTGGCGCTTTAAATAGAAGCCCTTTCTTTTGAAACTCCAGAGTTCAGATCTCGGCTCCGGAAAACCTTGAAGGCTGAAGTTCAGTTAACGGCCATTATCAATTCGGCCACGGCTCCAGAAAAGCCTCTTGATAAAATTATCTTCTGAGTTTCATCGTACTTCGCGTAGTTAGCCGGACGACTCGATTCAAAATCCTGGACTTACGGCTCCATAATTACTCCTGTTGTAGTGTTGGAAGGAGTAACAAAAACGCCAACTGCATAAAACGTTGTTTATTTGTCAAGGTTTACAAGCCGCGTCCTTTCAGCTGGTTTCTTAGATGTTAACTGCCTATAACAACATAATACGTCACGATTGAGCATCTCCCACCCCTTTCAGTCTCAATGCTCAATCGTGCTGTATCGGAGTTTTCCAATAGACCCCAATTATACCTACACTGTTACACCGTCCTAGAATGTGTGTCAGGTGGACCCGTCCTAGAATGTATGTCAGGTGGATCCGTCCTAGAATGTGTTCCAGGTGGTCCCGGCCTAGAATGTATGTCAGGTGGACCCGTCCTAGAATGTGTGTCAGGTGAACCCGTCCTAGAATGTATGTCAGGTGGACCCGGCCTAGAATGTGTGATAGGTAGACCCGTCCTAGAATGTGTGTCAGGTGGACCCGTCCTAGAATGTATGTCAGGTGGACCCGGCCTAGAATGTGTGCCAGGTGGACCCGTCCTAGAATGTGTGGCAGGTGGACCCGTCCTAGAATGTGTGCCATGAGGACCCGTCCTAGAATGTGTGTCAGGACCCGTCCTAGAATGTGTGCCAGGTGGACCCGACCTAGAATGTGTGATAGGTGGACCCGGCCTAGAATGTGTGTCAGGTGGACCCGTCCTAGAATGTGTGCCAGGTGGACCCGGCCTAGAATGTGTGACAGGTGGACCCGTCCTAGAATGTATGTCAGGTGGACCCGCCTAGAATGTGTGCCAGGTGGACCCGGCCTAGAATGTGTGCCAGGTGGACCCGGCCTAGAATGTGTGCCAGGTGGACCCGGCCTAGAATGTGTGCCAGGACCCGCCCTAGAATGTGTGCCAGGTGGACCCGTCCTAGAATGTGTGCCAGGTGGACCCGTCCTAGAATGTGTGGTCAGGTGGACCCGTCCTAGAATGTGTGCCAGGTGGACCCGTCCTAGAATGTGTGTCAGGTGGACCCGTCCTAGAATGTGTGTCAGGTGGACCCGTCCTAGAATGTGTGTCAGGTGGACCCGTCCTAGAATGTGTGTCAGGTGGACCCGTCCTAGAATGTATGTCAGGTGGACCCGTCCTAGAATGTGTGCCAGGTGGACCCGTCCTAGAATGTGTGTCAGGTGGACCCGGCCTAGAATGTGTGCCAGGTGACCCGTCCTAGAATGTGTGCAGGTGGACCCGACCTAGAATGTGTGCCAGGTGGACCCGTCCTAGAATGTGTGCCAGGTGGACCCGTCCTAGAATGTGTGCCAGGTGGACCCGTCCTAGAATGTGTGCCAGGTGGACCCGGCCTAGAATGTGTGTCAGGTGGACCCGTCCTAGAATGTGTGCCAGGTGGACCCGGCCTAGAATGTGTGTCAGGTTGACCCGGCCTAGAATGTGTGGCAGGTGGATCCGGCCTAGAATGTGTGACAGGTGGACCCGTCCTAGAATGTATGTCAGGTGGACCCGGCCTTGAATGTGTGCAAGGTGGACCCGGCTTAGAATGTGTGCCAGGTGGACCCATCCTAGAAGTTGTGCCAGGTGGACCCGGCCTAGAATGTGTGCCAGAACCCGTCCTAGAATGTGTCAGGTGGACCCGGCCTAGAATGTGTGCCAGGTGGACCCGCCCTAGAATGTGTGCCAGGTGGACCCGCCCTAGAATGTGTGCTAGGTGGACCCGGCCTAGAATGTGTGCCAGGTGGACCCGGCCTAGAATGTGTGCAATGTGGACCCGCACTAGAATATGTACCAGGTGGACCCGTCTAGAATGTGTGCCAGGTGGACCCGCCCTAGAATGTGTGCCAGGTGGACCCGCACTAGAATGTGAGTCAGGACCCGCCCTAGAATGTGTGCCAGGTGGATCCTGCCTAGAATGTGTGCCAGGACCCGCCCTAGAATGTGTGCCAGGTGGACCCGCCCTAGAATGTGTGACAGGTGGACCCGGCCTAGAATGTGTGCCAGGTGGACCCGTCCTAGAATGTGTGGCAGGTGGACCCGTCCTAGAATGTGTTCCAGGTGGACCCGTCCTAGAATGTGTGCCAGGTGGACCCCGTTCCTAGAATGTGTGCCAGGTGGACCCGTCCTAGAATGTGTGCCAGGTGGACCCGTCCTAGAATGTGTGGCAGGTGGACCCGTCCTAGAATGTGTGCCAGGTGGACCTGTCCTAGAATGTGTGCCATGAGGACCCGTCCTAGAATGTGTGTCAGGACCCGTCCTAGAATGTGTGCCAGGTGGACCCGACCTAGAATGTGTGTCAGGTGGACCCGTCCTAGAATGTGTGTCAGGTGGACCCGTCCTAGAATGTGTGCCAGGTGGACCCGTCCTAGAATGTGTGTCAGGTGGACCCGTCCTAGAATGTATGTCAGGTGGACCCGGCCTAGAATGTGTGCCAGGTGGACCCCGTCCTAGAATGTGTGTCAGGTGGACCCGTCCTAGAATGTATGTCAGGTCGACCCGGCCTAGAATGTGTGCCAGGTGGAGCCGTCCTAGAATGTGTGGCAGGTGGACCCGTCCTAGAATGTGTGCCAGGAGGACCCGTCCTAGAATGTGTGTCAGGACCCGTCCTTGAATGTGTGCCAGGTGGACCCGGCCTAGAATGTGTGTCAGGTGGACCCGGCCTAGAATGTGTGCCAGGTGGACCCGGCCTAGAATGTGTGACAGGTGGACCCGTCCTAGAATGTGTGCCAGGTGGACCCGGCCTAGAATGTGTGCCAGGTGGACCCGGCCTAGAATGTGTGCCAGGTGGACCCGTCCTAGAATGTGTGTCAGGTGGACCCGCCCTAGAATGTGTGCCAGGTGGACCCGGCCTAGAATGTGTGCCAGGTGGACCCGCCTAGAATGTGTGCCAGGTGGACCCGCCCTAGAATGTGTGCCAGGTGGACCCGCCCTAGAATGTGTGCCAGGTGGACCCGCCCTAGAATGTGTGCTAGGTGGACCCGGCCTAGAATGTGTGCCAGGTGGACCCGGCCTAGAATGTGTGCCATGTGGACCCGCACTAGAATATGTGCCAGGTGGACCCGGCCTAGAATGTGTGCCAGGTGGACCCGCCCTAGAATGTGTGCCAGGTGGACCCGCACTAGAATGTGTGTCAGGACCCGCCCTAGAATGTGTGCCAGGTGGACCCTGCCTAGAATGTGTGCCAGGACCCGTCCTAGAATGTGTGTCAGGACCCGCCCTAGAATGTGTGCCAGGTGGACTCGCCCTAGAATGTGTGCCAGGGGGACCCGCCCTAGAATGTGTGCCAGGTGTACCCGCACTAGAATGTGTGCCAGGACCCGCCCTGGAATGTGTGCCAGGTGGACCCGCCCTAGAATGTGTGCCAGGACCCGCCCTAGAATGTGTGCCAGGTGGACCCGCCCTAGAATGTGTGCCAGGGACCCGCCCTAGAATGTGTGCCAGGTGGACCCGCCCTAGATTGTGTGCCAGGACCCGCCCTAGAATGGGCGGGTCCTGGCACACATTCTAGGGCTGGTCCACCTGGCACACATTCTAGGGCGGGTCCTGGCACACATTCTAGGCCGGGTCCACCTGGCACACATTCTAGGACGTGTCCACCTGGCACACATTCTACATACTCACAATGGTGGATTGCTGTACAATGTGGGGTGAAGCCATACGATTGACCACAATTTACTCGAAACGAGTAGCTGACGCACTGATGGAGTACTTTACCAGATTAGGCTTTCCTGATCAAATACTGACGGACAATGGGTCCCAGTTTTGCGGGAAACACATGGAGGAGGTATTTAGGGTGTTCCACTCTAACCATATTCATACCAGCCCTTACCACTCTCAAGCCAATGCACAAGTAGAGCGTTTCAACGGCACGTTGATGACAATGCTCCGGAAACTGGCACAGGAAAACCTGATAGGTGGGATGAATATATCCCTGCAGCACTTCTGTAATTCTCTATAAACCCACAAAAAACCTCACAGTAAGTACAATGTTTACATTATCTTTACCTCTTTTCAACAAATTATTTTAAAAATTATATTATTATTTTTATTATATTTACAATCTACAGCAAAACTTCCCCTACTAACATATGCCTTGTGCAATCCCCTTTATTTTGATATATAATTCAACATTTCTGCTACAATTTTAACCATTTTCATAACATTGCTGTGACAGACCCCAACTTCAAGATTTCTGTCATTATTTTGTTTCATCTTGTGTGACAAAGACCACAACTTCCTTTTGGGTAATTGTAATGAGCAATACTGTTTATATTGTTGAAGACAAGTGGAGTTTGTTTGATTATTCAGTAAATTAAACATAATTAGCAGTAGAGCAGTCTAGAAAACACATTATAAGTGCAATGTTTACATTATTTTTACCTCTTTTTGTCAAATTATTTTACAAATTATATTATTTTTATTACATTTACAACCTATAGCAAAAAATCCATTACCATCATATCCCTTGTGCAATCTCCTTTATTTTGATATATAATACAACATTTCTGCTACAATTTTAACCATTTTCATAACATTATTGTGACGGACCCTAACTTCAAGATTTCGGCCAATATTTTTTGTCTATCTTCTTAGAGCTGATTTGCTGATGGTGAGAGCTATCTTCTTATTATCAATCAAGTGCTTCAGTCTGGCTGTTTGCCGCAGACCAGTCCTGCCTCTTATGATCCACAGTGCCGTAAATCCCAACGGCAATTTTATAAAGAGTTTCCTTAAGTTGACCCCACTTTTCACTTACTGTACAATTTTCTGGTGTATCAGTGAAAGCGTCTTCAAGTAGCTGTTGAAACTGAAAGCACTTTTCAAGACCGTGAGTGTTAATAATATTAATCCTGGGGCTAAATTTGTGTTTAGCTGTGTAGATTCTCTTTGGTCTCAGTCTAACCCTTGCAACAACGAAAGAATGATCCGTATCACAGTCGGAACTGTGGTAACTTCGAGTCAATGATATATGGTTCAGATGTTGTCTCCGTGTGATGATGAAGTCCTGCTGGTGCCAATGGCCGAATCTTGGATGTTTCCATGTAACCTTATGCAGCTCTTTTGTTTTAAAAAAGGAGTTTGTAATACATAGGTCATTTCTGGTGCAATGCTCCAGCAGCCTTTGCCCATTTTCATTCATGCGACCGATGGTGTTTTCCAAGGCACACTGGTCATGAACTCGAGTCCTTGCTCACGCAAGCATTGAAATCTACGAGCATATAAATAAAGTCAGATTTTGGAACTGCCTTGATCACGAAGTCTAACTCCTCATAGAACGAATCCTTCACATCATCAGAGGAATCGAGTGTCGGTGCATATGCAGTAATAATGGTGGCAAAACCACAAGAGGTTGCCAAGAGCAGGGATAATAGTCTTGAATTTCCTCCTGCTGAAATTTCATTCATTCCCAGTAGCAAATTATTCACTGCAAAGCCCACACCGTGTTGCCTTTTTTATGCCTGCCCTCTACCATTAAAATACAAGGTGTAATTGTTTTCCCTGAATGACCCTTCCTCAGCGAGGCGAGTTTCCTGCAGGCCAGCAATATCAATGTTAAGACGATGGAGTTAGGCATCAATCACAGCCGTTTTTCTCACATAGTCAATATTGGTCAAGTCAGTGGAAAAGTCTGGACACATGGTTCTCACGTTCCAGGTTGCAAGCTGTAGCTTGAGGTTTCTATTTTTCTTTTTATTTGTACCTGGTGCATTGGTATTACAGCCTGCGATTCAGATATTGTCCTAGCCCCAAGCACACATTGAAGCAGGCAGGCTGTGGCGGATCAGCATCCAATTGGCCGGGGGCTGCCAAGCTTGAGGCTGGCGGTAGCTGATCAGTGACACCTGTAGGTGTCTCCTACCGTCAGAGGCAACGCGGTGGCGCCCCATGACTACGCCAATTGACAGGGACTTATAACCCGTAACAGTTGCCTTTCGCTTTGATTCCGAGACCAGTTAAGACCAGGGATGGAGTTATTGCCTCTCCATAGCAATTGCTATTTGCCAATGTTCTTGTAGGGGTTATGTTGTAGGCACACTGACAACTTAAGAATGAACACGTCCAATAGTACAAAGAATAGCAGTTCCAAAAGCCGACCGAACGACAAATGACTTTATTCATAGCACCATTAATTAATTACTCACTAGAACAATTCATCAACTTACAGTTCGTAATGTGTAATTACCGGGCCCTCAATGCAGCGAGCGACACGGCTCATCTAGCTTCTGTACTGCCGTGTTTACCAGCCTGGCGTGTACTGGCCATCTCTTTATGTATACACACGGACTCTGCAACTCCTGAACTCTGTCCCTTTCTGTTCGAATCGTAGGTTTCATGTTTACAGTTGAATCACTGTCCACTTTTCCATCTTAGATTGTTGACCTGTCGTTTTCCTACGATCTGTACTTCACTCTATTTCCCCCGCAGACTAAACTCCCAACTGCCACTGATCGCTCGCCCAACACATCAGGTGTCCCCAGCTCGCGATTCGATTGACTCTTACGAATAACCGTTTCCCGGTGTATTTCTTTCCTCTGACACCCCATGCCAATTCATGATACCGTTGTTCTACAGTAATCTACTCAACCAGACTTTACTTAATCCAGACTTATAGCATTTTATTTACTATTATTTACAACAATAATTATAAAGATTGTATGTGTTTACAAAAAGTAATTTCTATCACTTACCACAAACTGCCTATCTAGGATCTGTTCTGCATTTGGACGTTTACTGACGGGAATAAATTACAATAGTTATTTGTTTGTGAAAAACTGAATTATTAGCATATTGGGTGGAAATAAAAGCTACATTAGTTACTTGTTTGTGAAGCACTGAATTGTTAGCATACTGGGTGGCAATCATATTTGAACATGAAACGCAAAACCATTCTTTCTACGCACAGATTAATCAAACTAAGCTGCTGCCCTTTAACATTGACATAAAGAGGTTACAATATATAAGATTGCTTGCTCTTAAACTTCCGCTTTGCTGACGCCGAGGTAGTGGGTTCAACCACTACACCGGTCAATTGGACTGAAATATTTACTTCTTTTGAATGGGTATGCACATTACAAGCACCTCAGAAGTCGGAGTGTGTTTGCCTGGTGGCAAGGGACACTGGTAATAGGTAATCTACACACAAAAATTAGTCTAGTGAACTAGAAGTAGTAGCACGTGTCTGGACAACGCGGGAGTTCAAAGCTAACGACAGTAAATCAATCAATCAATCAATCAATCATGTGCCATGCCGGAAAGCGTGGGCGGTCATGACTCGCCATTTCACTCGATCACCAGAGTCGTGGATCAGCTCAGTGTTCCTGTCTCGTCCATGCCATGTGGCCAAGCCATCCAGGTATTTTCCTCTCGGTCTGCCTCTTGGTCTGTTCCCTTCGATCTTGCCAGTTGTCACTAAGTTCTCCAATCCATTTCTTCTCATAACATGTCCAAAAAATTTTGACTGTCTACGTCTAATTTCTCTAATCAGTTTACGATGTACATTTGTCTCCTGTAGTACTTGGTCATTGGTTTTTCTGTCTGTCCATGGTATTCTTTGCATTTTCCTCAGAAACCACATTTCTGCAGCCATCAGATGCTTTTCAGCTTGACTGCTCATTGTCCAAGTTTCACATCCATACAAAAGAACAGGCTCTATGTATCCCCTCAACACTCTTTTTCTTGTTTCAATTGACATCTTTTTATTGGTCAGAATGTTTTTCATCTTGCTAAAGGCTACTTTCGCCATGGCGATTCTTGTTCTAATCTCTTCAAGGCATCTCCCATCAGATGTTATGACTGTTCCAAGATAATTGTACCGATTCACTTGTTGAAGAATATTTCCATTTACTTGTATATTACACTGTGGCACTTCTTCCTTCCTAGTGACGACCATAACCTGAGTCTTTTTACAATTTAATTCTAACCCCAGTTGCTCACTGTGTACAACAACCGCATCTACTAATTGTTGCAGGTCCTGCGCATTGTCTGCAATTAATACTGTATCATCTGCATATCTAATGTTATTGATGTTTCGTCCTCCAATGCTGATTCCATTTATATCCTCTACATTTCTGAAAATATTTTCACTGTATAGGGAAAAAAGATCTGGAGACATCACACATCCCTGCCTAACACCTCTCTTAATTGGCTGATACTGTCCCACTTCATTATCAATCCTTATTGCAGCTTGTTGTTTCCAATATATGTTTTTTATAAGTCTAATGTCTTTCCCATCAATTTGTAGATCTGCAAGCATATCCACCATGTTGACATGTCTAACTCTATCAAAAGCCTTTGTGTAGTCAATAAAGCAAAGATGTATATCCTTGTTTACTTCTATAGCACGTTCAATAACTGTTCGCAGCACATACACAGCATGTACTGTACCCTTTCCTTCTACAAACTCGCATTGTTCTTCCCCTATTTCAGGTTGTATCTTCTTCCTCACTCTTTGCATGATAATTCTTAGCAAAATCTTTGTGATGTGACTCATTATACTAATTGTTCTATGTTGATCACATTCCAAGGTTCCTGACAGCAAATAGAAACCAAAAATAAATCCTTTTGCTTCTTCTCTATCTTTGGTTTTAATAAAATAGTTTGTTGCATATCCTTTACAGGAAGTCGCAATCAACCCAAGCACTTTTGGCTGTTTCTGATTTACTTGGTAATTTTTACTTTCAGTAGTTTGCTTTCTGAACTACCGACGTTCATACTGTCTAAATCGACGCAAGGTGGTTTGTTTTGTTTAGTCATCGTAATCTTCTTTTTTCTTCTTGCAATTACTTGAGATTTAGTGACTTCATGTGCAATATTGTCTGTTGTGTGAACTTTGCTGTCTATTTAGTTCATTCTGTGGTCCATATAATTTATCTTTCACTGTTGTTTTTCTAGGCCAGAAGGTTTGCTTAGATATATAGAAGTTTAGGCAGTCTTGAAATATGTGCTCTGTTGTCAACGGCGTAAATGCACATGTGCATGTGGCTGATTCGGCAATCTTGAATTGTGTATGCATGTGTTTGTGTAATATATTGTGTTCTGTTCTGAGGAGCAGAATAATGATTTGTTCTGGTATGTCCATAAAGTGGTAATCGTCTTGAGCTGATGTTGGTGGCTTACTAATTGGTTTAATTGTTCTTTTCCTTTGGTGGTATCGTGGTATGTAATTGGCACATCAAGTTGCTCTCCTGCTAATCCTTCCCTAGCTAGTCGATCAGCTCTCCCGTTTCCTGGCACTCCACAAAGAGATTTTAACTACTGTATAGTGACATTACGCTGGCATCTGGTGTCCAACCTTCGACGCGCTGTGTCGGGGAATCGTGAAAAGCGTTCATCGCCCCTAATCCCCATCATCATTTGAAGAATGTTGCACGTTCTGTGCAGGACGCTGCAAACTACCCCATGTTGATTTTGTCAGAAATCTTAGCCTGAGTAGTTTGCCATTGCTCTCTGAAAGAGAAGTCAACCGTTAAGTCCAACTGACCGGTGTGTGTGTGTGGGTGGTGGTTGGTGGGAGTGAACTCACAGAGCACAAAAAGTTAAAGAACTAGAGCGGTAAACATCTTGGCCACACTGACCTCTAACTGGGGTGTAAAGGTCACATAATGAGGTCTCTGGATAGCCTTTGGTTTCTCTTGTATCTGAGCAACAGGGTCAAATAATGAGATCTCCGGATAGCCTTTGGTCACTCTTATATTTGAGCAACAGTGTCAAATAATGAGGTCTCCTGATAGCCTTTGGTTTCTCATGTTTGAGCAACATGTCACGTAATTAGGTCTCTGGATAGCCTTTGGTTTCTCTTGTATTTGATCAACAAGTCACATAATGAGGTCTCCTGATAGCGTTTGGTGTCTCATGTATTTGAGCAATAGTATCACATTATGAGGTCTCCGGATAGCCTTTGGTTTCTCTTCTATTTGAGTAAAAGGTCACATAATGAGGTCTCCGGATAGCCATTCGTTTCTCTTGTATTTGAAAAACAGGTCACATAAAGGATTTCCCTCACTTTTTGCACAATCGTCGTCACGTGTCGTACTGCGTTCGCTATCAAGACAAGTCACCTGAACAAGTCAAGAAGCCTGATACGGAGGAAAATGGCACTTTGCAAGAACACAAAGAAACACGCGGTATCCAAAATGTGCTGCGTGGGAGTCGAAAATACCGTCAAGAAGACGAACGTCGAGAGCCTGCCTGCTAGCTGTACTAAAGAACCTGAAACTACAAGTATTACTGAAGCTACCACGAGGGAGAAGATCGACAGTCCACCACAGACTAGAGCCAATACAGCAGAGAAGAAGTAGGATAAAGACACCAGAGTCGGAAACACCGACTCAAAAACAGTCCGATGGGTTCTCAAGCGGATTCAAGTGGAGCTGTCAGACGAAGAAATCCTCAAGTAGCTGCAAGAAGAGAATCTCAACATCAGAATCTTAAAGGCAGAGTGGATCCTGACTTACTCAAAGGTCCCTACGACGCTGGTGGTCGTGACGACTGAGGGGAGCGAGATACCACACCAGGTATCAATTAGCAAGAAAATGTAACAGCCTGAAGGATTCACACCGAGGATTACTCAATGTTCCAGATGCCAGAGGGCCGGCCACAGCAGAGCAGCATGTCGCAGTAAAACGGAAATATGCCGGTACTGCGCCGATCACCACGCCTTTAAGGAGTGTCCGCTGGCCAAGCTGGACACGGACTTCCGAGCACCCAACAGCAAAAGAAAGTGCGCCAACTGCCTGGGCAAGCATGGAGCAAGATACTTGGGCTGTCCGTACCTCCAAAGACACAGAGACGTCTTAAAGCTCGCCATTAACACAAAGACGCCATACAAAGAAGCAAGGCGGAGGTGCGAGACGGCCACGTGTATATCTCAAGCTGAAAGAAATCAACTGCAGAACCAGATAGACGAGCTGAAGAAGCAAGTCAAGGCAATACTGACGCCAGCACCAACCAGCGAGAATGAGAAGCTGCTGGCCGACATGAAAGAGATCCAGCACAACATCAAGCAAGAGATAGAGCGCATGGCTAAGATGAAGAAGGAAAACGAGGAAATCCTACAAATGATCAAGACCGAAAGAGAACTACTGAACGCCGAAAGGACGCAGCACCAATCCAAACCAACAGATGAGATGAAGCAAGATGAAGCACCACAAAAAAAAAAACATCGAAAAACTGATGAAGACAATTCACAAAAAAGGAGGCAAAAAGACGCATGATGGAGCCAAGCCACAGACCAATCAGAAACAGCAAGTAGAAGCCAGTAGTCCAGTCACGATACCTAAGCAACCCGAGATGAAATCAGCATCCTGCCAGGTAGATGAATATGACCTAGAGGAGCCTGAAGATAACGGGAGCACAGACGAGGAAGACAGTCCCATCGTAGCTTTCTACAAGAGGAAAGTAATATATGAAGCTGATTACGAAGAAAGGTTCAGGCAAGCCAGACTACGATGCAAACAATACGAAAATGACCCCAGCACATGAGACGATCAATTTTATATGGAAAAGAAACTAATCTGGAAACAAATTGAGGAAGAATACCACAGAAACTACGAGAAGGTGACACAAAACTCAGAACAAAACGAAAGATAACGAAACATCAAACAAAGAGTCCTTATAAGGACTGCAACCAGTCAAGCCAGATGAGCCAGGAGCCTTCACCAACAAAAGAAACCATCAGGAGACGGGAACAAAGGACAGCCGCCGACCATCCATCAAGCTGACGTCACAGACACAAAGGCTTACATAACCAGTCCAAGAAAGGATTCACTCGTAAGAGAGCACAAGACACGAATTAGGGTGAATAAACCCACAAAAGCCACGGACCTCAACAATAACCACAGCTGAAGAGGCAGGTAGAACGAAGCCGAATTTGGAATTTTTGTTATGAATATTGGAATTGAAATTGGAAAGGATTTCAGAGACATTCCTTCAGCATGTCCTGGGGTATAAAATAAAGGAAGTCCCAGTGCGGCTAATACCGTTCTGGTGTCAAGTGTTAGGTCTTCACAGTCTAGACCACGGCATATGAGGTGGGGTGTCAGTTCCATTCCTCGTCGCTTTTTCTTTCCAGGCAACCACATAAAAATTCTGACAGTTGTTCGGTATCTATCTTTATGAGGCTTTGTCGATCCCAGAGCCATACTGGTAGGAAACAATTATTCTGTCGCTCCTGAGGATTAAAGCCGGATTACTGTTCTTGCAAGCAACCACACTGTCCACTATTATAGCGTCCATATCACTTTGACAATATCGGTTTTGATAACGGATATTATATGCTTCAATGATGTGATGTGATAAAGTTTCCCGACTCTTTCGTCTCATAATGTTATCAGAACATGACAATTATCTAGTCTTAATGTGGGCAATTTGTCTTTGTGAATTGGCTTCTTCCATTACTTGGATGTTGGTCTTTGTGAATTGGCCTCTTCCATTACTTGGATGTTGGTCTTTGTGAACTGGTCTCTTCAAGTACGTTGATTTTGAATTTATGATTTGGTCTCTTCAAGTACGTGGAACGTGAGTGCTGGAATTGTGAACTGGTCTCTTGCAGTCCTTGAATATTGGCTTTCTTTGCTGTTCGTGGAATTTTTAGCTTTGTATGGAAAAATACCATTAATTAGGCCTCTAAATTGAGAAAGATAATAGTATATACATGTTACCGTGGGTCTTTATCTAAAAGTTCCGCAATCAGATCCGCCAGATTTCTGTCAGTCAGCCATGGTAATGGTGGGTAGGGGTCACTGCAGAAATTACGGACTTAATGACTCAACATGGCACAAACAGAAAAAGAATAACATGGCCAATGAAACATACTTTACAAGCAACAGAAATAGAAAGAAACAAAAGTAAAGTTAAGGGAAAATAAACTGTTATAATATGAGTATACATAATTAGTCAAATCAAGAAAAGAAAATTATTAGAATATAGGTACACATGAGTAGTATGGGAAGTTATATTGTTATAATATAGGTATACATTACTAAAGTCATGGTAAACATACTTTACAAGCAACAGAAATAGACAAAAACAAAAATAAAGTTAAGGGAAGATAAACTGTTATAATATGGGTATACATAATTAGTCAAATTAAGAGAAGAAAATTGTTAGAATATAAGTACACATGAATAGTATGGGAAGTTATATTGTTATAATATAGGTATACATTACTAAAGTCATGGGAAACATACTTTCTAAGCAACTGAAATAGACAAAAACCAAAAATAAAGTTAAGGGAAGATAAACTGTTATAATATGGGTATACATAATTAGTCAAATCAAGGGAGGAATTTATTAGTATATAAGTACACATGAATAGTATAGGAAGTTATATTGTTATAATATATGTGTCAGATTCTCACCCATAGGTTGCAACGCATCGTCTGTACCAACGCCAGACAATTGCAGCCATACTCAACGCTGAGCAGTGTTAAACACGCTAGCTACAACGCGGCGTCTTCGAGGGCGCCTGAGAAGTCCAGCCCAGCTCAAGTCTGAGCGACGCTAAGCCGTCAGGAGACAGCGTGCAATGTGTGTAGCACGCAAGGGGACTCCACCCCGACTGACGCGTATGCTGAACGGCTGGTCAGACAGGCCTTGAGAGAGCGTAGCGGACAGACGTTTGAATGCTGTGTGCTTTGAATTATATGTTTGAGCGTGAGTCGAGAGCTAGCCTGTAAGAGTGTAAGTGTATTGCTGTATTGCTTTACTGATGTATTGATTGATTGCATGCATTGATTGGACTGATGAATTGTGATTGCGCGAGATATGCATTAATTGTGAAACGCGCGATGCACAAATAAAGTGTTTGCATTGTGTCACACTGAGTTATTAAGTGACAATATTTGTTATCTCACTTGTCAGCCTATGGGTCAGAGTCTTGCTACCGCAAGATCCTGACAAGTACGAACGTGGGTGACTCGTCCTCAGTGGATTTGAGCAATTAAATAAGAAAAGTACTATGTTAAATAAGTGAAAATGTGATGGCATCCATCTTGAAAGTTAGTGTGAAATAGATGTGAACGGTAGTGAGTGTAAGCGGAAAGTACGGAAAGGTTGTTAAGTGAGTGGTTGATTGTGGTGAAAAGACGACAGAACGACTAACAAAAATACTTGACTACATACAAACTTTCAAAACTTAGATAACATCGCATACACCACACTTTGTATTATTCCTAATTTATTTCGTTACAAAATCAACAGGTTGTTGTGTCATCTGTCCCTGTTGAGTGTAAATTTCAATTTTTGCCGACCTGAAGTAAGATCCATTGTGTTTCCGGGCAGTAACGAATAGCCATTGTCCGACGCAAGTTTCAAGAAACACTTAAGTATAAATATTTCTTCTTAATACTTTGGTAGGCAGGTCGAGGCATAAGCTGTACTAGTAAATATTGTACAAAGCTTTGAAGTTGAATTACTAACATCATAATTAACTTTCTGTGTATATGTTTCATCAGACGTATTTCATCATGTCTAGTTTGAATGATTTCATTGAAATGGGTTTAAAGCTGAAGTTGTCTGGTGAAGAATTGAATAACTGGAGTGAGAGAAAGTATGCAGAATATCTCCTATTGCAAGAAAAAGCTAGGGAACGTGAGGATAGAGCTGCGGAAAGATCTTTGAAGCAGGCAGAACTAGATGCCAAAAAGGCAGAAGCTAAAAGAGAGAGTGCTTCGAAGCAGGCAGATGCTGAAAGAGAGAGTGCTTTAAAACTTAAGCAGATAGAAGCTGAGACTGCTTTAAAACAATCTGAAATCCTTGCCCAGAGTAAACGGGAAGAGTTAGAAGCACAAATGAAAATTGAACAGCTGAAAGATGAGACAGCAACAGAGAAGGATGTTAGAAAATCTGACAGATTAGACAAAGAAAATCAGTACAAGAAGTACCAGGGGATCGTTAAAAGTTTCACCACGGGCGACTGCATAGCAGTCTTCACACACAACTTTGAATGCATTATGGAGCATTACCAGATCCCAGAGACTGAATGGAACATTATCTATATGAGAAGTCTTTCTGGGGAACCTCTGAAAGTGATAGAGACCATCCCCAAAGATCTGAGAAAGGACTATCATTATATTAAGTCTAACATCATGTCTCATTTCCTGTTAGATGAAGCAGGCTACAGAGAACAGTTTAGTAAATTGTCACCTAAACCCACACAAACGTTCTCTGA
The DNA here is from genome assembly GCA_014155875.1 of Cepaea nemoralis. NCBI lineage: Eukaryota > Metazoa > Mollusca > Gastropoda > Stylommatophora > Helicidae > Cepaea > Cepaea nemoralis. The sequence goes on along the minus strand of JACEFZ010008041.1, from coordinate 35,401 downwards.
CTACACCTCAGTAGTACAGGATATTTTTACAAAGTGCTGTCAGCAGCTAAAGTGAATGAAAGTTTTGATAGATTGAAAGATCTGATATTGAGAGATAAAATTATTACATCTCTCCCACCACCATTTTCGAAATTTCTATTGGAATGTTAGTGTGAGAGTGTAAAGCAGATTGAGAGTCGTGGCTCAGGGTATTTTACAGCCAACAAACACTGTTTCACGAGTGGCATTGACAAGCACAGACTTTGTAGCAGCAGCTACATATAATAAGTCAAAGTCAGTGCCCTACAGCAAACAAAAACCCTATAAGCAATCCTCTGAGAAATACTATCAGTGCAGACATTGCAATTTAGCACACAATGAAAATGAAATGTGTGATAAACATCCTGGTTACCTCACCTACTTGCAGAACTACATAAATAAGCAAGATAGGGAAAGAAAGAGCTATATAAATATCACTAAATGCTTCCTTTGCAAAGCATATGGCCATAGGCGCAAGGATTGTAAGGGCAATCAAATGACTAGAAAGGCTAATGCAGCCATGTTTGATAGCTCTTCCTCAGATGAGGAAACTGTTGAAAATCAACCTGTAAATGCTGCAAATTCTATTGATGTATTTCACCTTGAAAAATGTACCATCTGTGATCGTTTTCATGAGGATGGCTGTTTTAACATGCGGCCATTCCATACCGGTTACCAATGAGGAAGCCAACCTGGTCATTAACTCAAAAGGAAAACTAAACATCCACCAGGGGTATGTTAATGGTAAAGAGGCCACTGTCTTACGGGACAGCGGGAGTACCCTTATTGGTTTAAAGGGGACTTTATCTCACCATCAGAATATACTGGTAAACATGTTACATGCAGAACTTTCTCAGGTAACATCGAGAAATACCCTCTTGCATGGGCATATATAGAGACACCTTTTCTTACAGGAAAGTTAAAATGTGCAGCCCGTGTTGTGATATTATAATTGGTAACCTTCCTGAGGTAAATGATATGCCACATGACAGTATTACATCCACTGTCACTTGTAACATTGACAATACCATGTCACCATCATCTTCAATCATTACTCATGATGTATTACCACCTGTAAATGTATGCATGTATGCCAATTCTGTAACGGCAGCACATGAATGTATTAGTATGAATGCTAACACCTACTTGTAATGTGATTGATAACCTTGATATAGACAAATGCAGTAACCAGATCTGCTGCTCAAATGCAAGATCGAATCGATCAGACAGAGGCTTTACAAATGGTAAGCCCAGTTGTAACATCTCCTGAAACAACCAGAGAGAGAGCTTTATAACCGCCCAAAAAGCCGATCGATCGTTGCAGAAATATTTTAAATTAAGAGGGCAAAAGCTTGGGGAAAAGGGAAAACACCCACAAGCTGAACTGCAAATCACAAATGTACCAAGCAGACATTTCAAAAAGATCTCTGTCGATGGAATTGATCATCTTAACCACATATCATCGAGAGGAACAAAATTTCGCCGAAAGCGATTCCTCTAAATAAACATATTTACCTGCTATTTTGTTTGCATACAGGGAAGTGCCCCATTCCAGCACTGGGTTCTCACCGTTTGAAATTGTATATAGTGCCAAACCACCCGGCCCATTATCTATGTACCATTCCATGTTGATTGAAAGTGAAACTATACATAAACCCATTTCATCGTATGAACATGTAACATCATTGCGTGATAGGATAATGAAATCTTGTGTGTTAGCCAAAGAGGCACTGAAACAATCAGGTGCCATCTACCGACAGTACGCTAACAAAGGAAACAGGACGATAACATTGACGCCAGGACAGGACGTTCTTCTCCTATTGCCAAGTGACAGACAGTTACTGACGGACTCATGGCAAGGACCGTTCAAAGTGTTACGACAAATTTCGACTGTAGATTACGAAATTGCAGTTAGGGACAAACACAAGATATTCCACATAAACATGCTTAAACCATATTACAACAGGGACGAGGACCAAGTAGAGACTACAGCAAGCACGACAATAGTGGACCAAACAGATGACGACGATACTGACGAAATACCGACACCATCACTTGACCCGACAGCCAACCTGCATGACATAAAGGTCAATCCTAACCTGACACAGACACAGACCGACAGTTGCAGACGATTGTTACAAGACTACAGTACTATTTTTTCTGACAATCCAGGACAGACAGACTTAGTGCATCATCATATTATTGTGACATCTGACGCACCCATAAAATGCAGACCGTATTCCATCCCCATACATTACAAGGACAAACTTCATCAGGAAATTATTGACTTAGAAAAGAACAACATATTTGTTCTCCCATTGTCATTGTGAAGAAAAAGGACAATACTATAAGACTCTGTGTGGACTATCGGAAGCTCAACAGCATTACACAGTTGGATTTGGAGCCAATGAGCAACTGTGAAGACATACTGACAGAACTGACACACTCACGGTACTTCACGAAACTTGACATGACAAAAGGTTATTGGCAAATACCAGTACACCCTGCCAGCAGACATCTGACAGCGTTTGCCATTCGGTTTACTTAATTCTCCGGCAACCTTTGTAAGAATGACAAGACTCCTTTTGACGGACATTGCTAACATAATCTGGTACATGGACGACATTTGCATACATACAAAGAACATGACAGACCACATAACAGCATTACAGCAGACATTCGACAGAATCAGACAACACGGACTAACAGTGAAACCATCTAAAGTCGAGATAGCCTATCAAGAAATATCATTTTTGGGCTACAAAATCTCAAATGGCTTTATGTCGACTGACAATAACATCATGTCTAGAATTCTAAAATTGTCGCTTCCGACAACTAAGAAAGAGTTGCGAAGTGTCTTAGGTCTACTAAATTACTACAGACAATTCATTCCTCATTTTGCTGAATTGACCGAATGTTTCACTAATTTACTAACAAAGAAAGAACCTAAAGTTATTGTGAATAGCGAATGCCTACGACCTGCATTCTCTAAAGTATTATCTTATTTTTCTAGTGAACCTATTCTTAAATTACCTGATCTTAACACTATTTTCAGGCTAAGATGTGATGCGAGCTCCGTAGCGATTAGAGGGGTACTACTTCAGGAACTCTATCAGATATTGTACCCTGTTTATTACTTCAGCCGTAAGCTGAAAGCTACAGAACGGAATTACAGCACGCCGGAACTTGAAGCCCTTGCTTTAGTATTCTCAGTTCGAAAACTGTCAAGATTCCTTTTAGGAAAACATTTTATTGTTGAGACAGACAATAGCCCTTTGACTATTATCACTCGAGGCTCGCCTAGTAACCACAGAGTGGCAAGATGGTCACTTCTTTTGCAGGACTTTAGCTTCGAAGTGAAGCACATAAGTGGCTCACAGAATTCACTGGCCGACCTTCTTTCGAGATGCCCATACGACTCAACCAATAGCCATATACCACCTGAGCACAATGCAGAGATTGTATAAACTGCAAAGTGTAAGTGCTCAGCACCACAGCCAAAGTTGAAAGTATTTCAGGAACGCTGTGCAAATGTATGTGATAGGGATTTAATCTCCCAGTGTAAATATATTATGTATATTATATCATTATGCGAATGAATGTATCGAATAGTTGTGAGATATGTGATAGAATGTGTATGTCATTTTAAATATGTACTAAACATGTACGACGACGGGCACAAAACAGTACTACAGGATCCAAGAACTTACTGTGCTTGAACAACTGCGAATATCCTGCGTACCTACACCACAGATTGGCCCACGGTATTTTAACCAGTATGAAGAGAGACTGTGACAGCCGTATCCCAGAAGAACACTGTAATCCACACCGAAGAAACCATCCAACAGCTGTTTTCAAGAACTGGTTACTCCGTTTATTTATGTAACATCCAAACGAAACGACTGTGTGGTATTGTCAACTTAAAACCACAGCTGTGTATTTCCGGTGTGTATGAATATTAATTTGAAAGATAGCAGACTATACTAAAATACTCACAAAACATTGACGTTTTACACAAATTTTGTGAGTCTAATATTTCCATATACGGAATTGTATATGAGGATTTTTTTATATGTAATCTCAGCATCGTAACTTGATTTACTTGTTCACAACAGTGACATTGTGTTCACTTTTGTCAAGAAGTATCAAATTATGACACTAAGAAATGAATTTATAAATGTAATTTATTGTTTTGAAAGCATGGTAAAATTACCGTCCCGAACCTTTGTATTACAACCAAGGGACATAATCAAAAATGTGTGTAATGTGTAATATGTGTTAAAACTATCATCATGTGGCCTAATGGTTGACACGTCAGGATGACGTCAGTTGTACATGGAGAGAGTTACCAAAGCTGTAGACCTTCGTTAGACTCTCCGACTAAGTGAGGTTGGGGGTCTGAGGTTGGAACATCTTATAGGGAGATGTTCGCAGTTTGACCTGTTCTTTTGAATTTTTTTTAGTGGTTGTGAGGTAAGGGCGTGTATGCTGTAACTTACCGGACTTGCTGTGTCATATGACAGCTGAGGCGACTATCCATTCAAATGAGTGTACTTGATGTGTGTTGCATTAAGGCGATATTGGTGATCGTGCAGATATAACTTACCATTACCTGTATATGTGAATATGAACCAAAGAGCCACGTCAGACGACTTACATGGTTCGATTCTGACAGAGAAAATAATAAAGGTGTATAAAGAACATGAAAGGATCCCCTTTCATGGAAAGAAAGGTGGGAGCATGTCAGATTCTCACCCATAGGTTGCAACGCGTCGTCTGTACCAACGCCAGACAATTGCAGCCATACTCAACGCTGAGCAGTGTTAAACACGCTAGCTACAACGCGGCGTCTTCGACGGCGCCTGAGAAGTCCAGCCCGGCTCAAGTCTGAGCGACGCTAAGCCGTCAGGAGACAGCGTGCAATGTGTGTAGCACGCAAGGGGACTCCACCCCGACTGACGCGAATGATGAACGGCTGGTCAGACAGGCCTTGGGAGAGCGTAGCGGACAGACGTTTGAATGCTGTGTGCTTTGAATTATATGTTTGAGCGTGAGTCGAGAGCTAGCCTGTAAGAGTGTAAGTGTATTGCTGTATTGATGTATTGATGTATTGATTGATTGCATGCATTGATTGTAATGATGAATTGTGATTGCGCGAGATATGCATTAATTGTGAAACGCGCGATGCGCAAATAAAGTGTTTGCATTGTGTCACACTGGGTTATTAAGTGACAATATTTGTTATCTCACTTGTCAGCCAACGAGCCAGAGTCTTGCTACCGCAAGATCCTGACAATAGGTATACATTAATAATGTCGTGGGAAGATATGCTGTAAGGATACAGGTTTACATAAGTAAAATCATGGAAGATAAGCTGTTAGAATACTGTTATGCATTATTAAAGTCATGGGAAGATAGAATTAGTTAGTTAGTTAGTTAATTAGTTAGTTAGTTAGTTAGTTGGCCGGTCGGTCGGTCGGTCGGTCAGTCAGTCAGTCAGTTAGTTAGTCAGTCGGGGTTCAAACTCCACGGCAACGGGTCGTCCCTGTCGTAGTACTCCTTTATTACTTTAGTGTCGTCCCTGGAGTGAGGGGAATCAACACCCACATTTTTATTACCCCAATATTATTGTCCTAGAGAAACCACCAGACTCCATCCACAAAACTCCGTCAGTCTGCAGTCACCTCTTTCTTACTCTCACTCACCCCTGGATCATGCCCCCTCTCACTCTTCCCCCAACACAACATACTCAACAACTCTAGCCATAACAAATAAATACAAAATAATTTATTAAAGCAAAGAGTATGTGTGTGAGAAGTGTGTGTGTGTGTGTGTGTGTGTGTGTGTGTGTAATGTGTAGAATGTATGTCGAATTCTAGTGTGTCTGTAGATTCAGAGCAGCAGATCAGGAGCCAAGTCAGATGATCATCATAGCAAGGGTACGCCACAATATGATAGCTTAGCATAAGAACACCTCACCCATTGATTGGTCTCTTCTTCCAGGCGTTGACTTTCTCCGGGATCCACTGGGTCGACTAGATGCATGATCCTCCGAAAATAGTTATTGTATAACCTTTATCATGGATCTGTCACTCACTATAAAGACTAAGTTCCCTATAACTCAGATAAGTATGGATCTCTGTACTGTGAAAACCAGGTTTCAATGTCACAGGTCTCACGTTTGTTCTAATCCATTTTCATATATTGTCACACACAAACGGTTCTAATGTACTTCTTCGCTGTACTAAATTATTCCACGAGAACTCCATGTTCAATGTTCTTTTCTATTCACTAGTGTTCAGTGGTATGTGGTGAAGAAACGAGTATCACCCAACCTGGGTGAATCCCAATTGTAAATGAATCGTTTATAATGTTTTGCTCAACTGAGCCAATTTCGTATGGACCCTCTGGATCCTAGGCCTAGCATAAACAGTGCTGACTGTACTTTCTTCTGGGTATTTATTCATCTTATAAAATAAAGTTCATTTGATGTTCTTCTTAATGAGAGTTGACCTCCATCAAACCCAGTGTAGAGCTTCCTCATAGACGTAGGGGAACCTGTCAGAGAAAGAGACCACATCTGGTGAAGGCCGCCTGATACTTATCCCTACTAGCTGAATGTAGGCCTACTGCCTTGCTCAGAGAGTTATCAGTGAACTAAACTCTGTCAAGGATAAGAGTGGCTCATCTCCTCAATCTGAATCAGGGTAAGACAAGGAAAGACGAATAGATATAGTGCAGGACCCCAGTAGGCACCCCACTGGAAGATCCCACTATTGGACATTTCCCCCATCTCCCAACCCAATACACTATTCTCACCAGCAGAGCTAATTCTCACTTCACTGCTCTATTCTCACTAACAGAGCTAATCATCACTTCCCTAGCTAGTTTTAACAATGCTACTGCCTATATTAATTAGGCCTAAATATATTATATTTAATACCTTATGCAACACCGCATCACTCCTGGATAGCCTCTACAATTTGCCATAAAGACACATGTTATTTAATCTTTAATTAATCTAACACTGTAGAGCTCTCCGAATTCCTATCAGCGGTACAGAAAACACGTCAGCTCAGGTCAACCTTTTCTTCAACACTAACTGTACACAAGTCATATTTTTTTTTTAATGTCAAAGAGCCTTGGGTTGTTTTGGTGACGTTCCTTTGATGTCAATACATCAGATGTTCCAGGGGCAGATTATCCATTTCAGAATAAGTTCTCTCCCTTTTTTCAACCAATGCAAAAGTTGTCTCCCCCTGTTTTGAGAACCAAAGCAAGCCCGCGTGTCACAACCACATGCCTACAATTTCCTGACTTGTGGGGAACTTCAAAGACGACTCCACTGCCTGATCTTACCGACTCCCCGTAGTAAACAACCTGTAGTTGCGAATCAAACTGTCTCTGGTATTTTTATCATCTGGTTGTTAATCCACAGTGATTTTCACGACAGTCCCCATCATGGTCTATTCCTGTGCCACTGAATATCACATAAAATACTCCTCACTGTCCAATGCGAAAAGTGGAATAGACAGGAGTCTCGGCAATTCAACAGTCCGCACAGGTACACTGTGCATAATACCACCGCTCAGAATGCCAACACAAAAGTCATCCACGAAAATTACAGTACATAGTCGATGCAATTGGCAATCACCAGAAAGACTTCATTGTCCCAGGTTTTCTCACATGGCTCGGTCTCTTTCCGCAGTGCGACCCGCCGAAAGCGCCGCACAAAGCACGAACTCCGTAGCTCCAGCGTCTATTTCCAGGAGTCTCCTGAAAAATGCACTCGTAAACCGAAAAGGCAAATCAGTCAATTCAGCAACAGCCTGTAGCCATTGTTCCGAAAATGCAGTTCACTGTACAAACAAAAGCGGACAGATGTAAAAGCATTCAACATGAATTTCACAGCTCACACTGTCGCGCCACGCACTCACTGAGTAGCAGGACGACGGAACCATATACTACCAGTCTAACAAAAGGAAAATGTGAATGAAAACCGAAGCCACGGGGATAAATACTCCAGAGGCCGTAGCAGTTCAATGTCTAACCGCCATGCTGGGAACCGGAAGTCCATGGGAAGATATGGTGTTAATAAAGTGGGTGTCAGAGTCCAGAAAGGGGACATTGATGCAGTGACATCGTTACGCCCGCCAGGCGACTTAGCTCCCAGTAGGGACGCAGTAACCTCGTTACGCCGCCAGGCGAATAGTGGTTACCGGCCTGCAAGACTGCTGGCTGACAAGCGACCAGCGGTCAAGCAAGGACGACGCTAAACGCACGCATGCCTCGTGACGTCACCTGAGGTGAGAGGCGAGTTGCGAATTAGCGGCAGACAGCTCTGGGACTTCGACTCGGACAGACGTGTGCAGAGAGAAAGGCGTTGTGTGGTATCTGTACTGAAAGTCGAGTGACTGGACATCTTGAGTGAGACTTGTGAGCTGTATGTAAGTGTATTGAAGTATCGAGTATATATTGTTGTGATCATCGTTCTGTATTTGATATGTGAATAAATCCATAGAACGGTGTGTCGTTGAGTCTTACGTCAAATCACGTTGTACTTGTACTGCCCCACACTGTTAGGTTAGCGAGCCAAGTTTAAGACCCTGACAAGTGTGGACGTGGTGACATTCGTCCGGCTTTAAAATGAACGTGTTTATGTGATTAACGATTTAAAACTAGAGTTTGTGTACTTATAATTTTTGTCAAACTTTATAGTACATGTATTGTGATCATGGAAGGCTCATTTTGATTATTAACTACATTATCTAAACATGTGTAAGACTATTTGTAAACGTACAGTGCATACATATTGTTTGTTCTTGTAAGCGTGTAAAACATTTGTGATTTGTGAAACTTGTCACCGTTTTGACCTTGTCGACATTGTGATCTTGTCGCCATTTTGACCTTGTCGCCATCTTGTAAACTTGATGTCTATGACCTTACTGAATGTCATCTTGATGTAAGTGATGTGTCATCAATGTTGTAGAGTGTTGAGATACATGTAGATTGTCTTTGTGAAGTGAGTTGTCGGAAGCAAAAGGTTTGGAAAGAAAGTGACTTGTGTTTTGAAAAATAAAAATTGTTGACAAACAAACTTACGACCTACAACTACACTCGACGCCATACAAACCTAATCAACACTTAGTGACAAGCAGGCACACACCAACAAATAGACGCTAATTTATTTTCCTCCAAAATAAAGCAGGTTTTTCCGTACCATCCGAAACCTTGCAGTAGAGGTCATTTGTGTTCTCGAAGTAACGACCCTACAGTTCCTAGCCCGATGTCCAACCATTCTTCACCGCACCGAGGGCACTTGAGTATATTTTTTCTTTTTCTATACTTTAAGGAAGCAATTTGAGGCACGTGTTGTCAATAGAAATCAATTGTAAATTGTTTAATTACTAACCACTTATAACATATTATGTGTGGCTGGTATTTCATTGACATTTTTCATCATGTCTTCATTATTTGATTTCATTGATATGGGGATAAAATTGCTTTTAACAGGTGATGAATTAACAAAGTGGAGTGAGAATAAATACTCTGAATACCTACTAGTACAGGAGAAAGCTGCTGAACGTGATGAAAGAGCAGCGGAAAGAGCTTTAAAGCAGGCAGAGGCTGAAAGGGCTGCCAAGCAAACAGAGGCAGAAACAGCTTTAAAGCAGGCAGAAGTGGCTGCAAAGACAAAGCAAGCTGAGATAGATAGTGAGCTTAAGAAGGCAGAAATAACAGCTCAGAGTAAGAGAGAAGAACTGGAGTTACAGTGAAGATAAAACAACTTGATACTGAGACTGCGATTAACAAAGAGTCTAAGAAATCTGAGAGACTGGAGAAAGAAAACCAGTACAAGAAATATCAAGGTATTGTACGTAATTATACCACGGGTGACTGCATCGCAGCCTTTACCCAGAATTTTGAAACTTTAATGGAACATTACCAGGTTCCACTGTCTGAATGGAATATTGTTTACATGAGGAGTTTGTCAGGGGAACCTCTTAAAGTCATTGAAACCATCCCCAAAGACCTCAGAAAAGATTACCATTATCTGAAATCTAAGATTATGGCACATTTTATGTTAGATGAGGCAGGTTACAGAGAACAATTCAGTAAGTTGAGCCCAAAACCGACTCAAACGTTCTCTGATTACCTCTGCTTAGTCCGAGATATATTCACCAAATGGACTTCAGCAGCTAAAATTGACAAAAATTATCAGAAATTAGAAGATCTGATCATTAGAGACAAAATTGTATCATCTATTCCTCCAGCATTTTCTAAATTTTTGTTAGAGAATGAATGCACTAGTGTGGATGAGATTGAAAGACGGGGTTCTGCGTACTACACAGCCAACAAACATTGTTTTGCCACTGAAGCTACTGACATTAACTTTGTAGCAGCGGCTAACTATAACAAACCCTACAGTAGGCAGAAACCTCATAGGCCTACCTCTGAGAAGTTTAACCACTGCACTTATTGTAAATTTTCACACCATCAGAGTGAAATGTGCGATAAACACCCAGATTATCAGACTTACCTTCGAAACATGGTAAACAGACTAAATAGTGAACGTACATCTTTCAGATCTCTGCGTAAATGTTTCCTCTGTAAGGCGCACGGACACCACCGAAAAGATTGTAAAGGTAAACAAATGTACAACAAAGCAAATGTCGCCTTGTTCGATGGTTCGTCTTCGGATGAAGAACAGCCAGAGAAACATCCTGTGAACTCAGCACAGGCTTTTGACATATTTAGTGAAAATAAATGCTCTGTTTGTAACACCTTCTATGAAGATGGTATTTTAACATGCGGTCACGCCATCCCTATTGCCAATGAAGAAGCTAATTTGGTAGTAGACTCAAAAGGCAAGATAATCATCCATCACGGATATGTGAATGGCAAGTCAGCTACAGTCCTTCGTGACACAGGCAGTTCACTTATTGGTCTAAAGAGAACGTTCATAAGGCCTACAGACTATACAGGCAGGCACGTAACATGCAGAACATTCTCAGGCAATATTGAGAGATACCCATTAGCATGGGCATATATTGAAACACCTTCCCTCACTGGGAAAGTAAAGTGTGCTACATTAACAAACCCAGTGTGTGATGTAATTATTGGAAATTTACCAGAGGTGAATAATAAACCTCATGACATAACATCTCTATGTATTGATGATACCATAACATCACCATCAAATGTCATCATGAATAATGTCACACCACCTATTGATTGTATATTAGCTAATGTAGCACTAAGTTATCATGACATCATTGATAACATTGTTCCATCATCATCTGATATCATTGAATGTGTGAACGCAGTAACGAGATCTACTGCTAGAGTGCGAGATGAAAGTAATCAAACTGAGGCTATACAAATGCTTAGCCCAGAATCACTACCTACTAACACCATGAAGGAAACATTTGTAACAGCTCAAAAAGCTGATCCTTCATTGTCAAAATACTTTAATCTGATCGGCCAAAAGCCAAAGGTAACAAAGAATGCAAAATGGCATTTTGCTATGGAAAATGATTTACTCACCAGGTATTACACCAAAGGTGACAATACAACAGAGCAAACTGTTTTGCCAAGAAATTATCGCAAGCAAGCCTTACATCTTGCTCATGATATACCTCTTGCAGGGCACATGCATACGTTAAGACCAGATCAAGGTTATTGACACAGTTCCATTGGCCAAAATTTTGCAATGACATTAAAGAATATTGCAGAAGTTGTGACACCTGCCAGAAACTGGTAAAAAAAAAGGTAAAAACCACAGGCAAAGTTACAAGTTACTGACTTAGCCAGTCGACCTTTTGAAAAACTATCTGTTGACATAGTGGGCCCTCTTAAATCATACAACAACTAGAGGGAATAAATATATTCTAACTGTCATTGATCAATGTAGTCGCTGGCCAGAAGCGATTCCGCTAAAGAACATTACTGCCAATGATATAATGGAAGTTTTCTTCCATATTTTTCTCGGATAGGTTTTCCAGATACTATCCAATCTGATAGGGGCACTCAGTTCATTGCCGCATCCACCCAAGCTTTTACCAAAATGTTGGGAGTGAAGCAATGTTTCAATTCCCCTTACCATCCTCACAGTAGTGGAATTGTGGAAAAATTTAACGGGGATCTAAAGCACATGCTTGCCAAAGTAACGCAAGAGCACACCAATAACTGGGATGTATATCTACCAGCTATTCTTTTTGCTTATCGCGCGGTACCTCATTCTAGTACCGGTTTCTCTCCTTTTGAACTTATCTATGGTGCCAAACCACGCGGCCCATTGACCATTTATCACCAAATGTTAACTGATTCTACTCCAGTACTGAAACCCATATCATCATACGTATATGTCACATCATTGCGTGAAAGAATCATCAAATCTTGTGTTATTGCAAAGAATGCACTAAAACTATCTGGTGCTACTTATAGACAGTATGCTGACAAAGGTAACAGGACGATAACTTTGACACCTGGACAGGACGTTCTTCTTCTACTACCTAGTGACAGACACCTATTGACTGATTCTTGGCAGGGACCTTTTAAAGTGACGAGACAGATTTCACCTGTAGACTACGAAATCCTCATAAAAGACAAACATAAAATATTTCACATAAATATGCTAAGACCATACCACAACAGAGAAAACGAACAAGACGATACGACAGCTTGCACAGTGATAATAGATCACGAAGACGACGATGCTAGTGACGAGATTCCAACGCCTGCATTAGACACGACAAACTGCTTGAAGGAGATCAAAATCAACCCAAAGTTAACTCAAGCAGAGACAAACAGTTGCAAACAGCTTATACTTCAATACAACACTATCTTTTTCAACAACCCAGGACAATACAATAAGACTGTGCATCGACTATAGGAAGCTAAATAAAATAACTGTTCTAGATTTAGAGACAATGACAGAGCACATTAAGACGTTAGAACAGACATTTGAACGTATTAGACAGTACGGACTGACTGTAAAGCCTGCAAAAGTAGACATAGCCTACCAGGAAATAACTTTCTTGGGGTACAAAATATCCAATGGCTTTGTCATGACAGACGATAAAATTGTGTCCAAGATACTAAAACTCTCACTTCCGACTACTAAGAAACAAGTCAGAAGTTTGTTGGGATTAATAAATTATTACAGGCAGTTCATTCCTGATTTTTCCGAACTGACCGAAGTGTTTACTAATTTACTAACGAAAGACAAACCAGAGAAAATTGTAAACAATGAATGCCTACAAATTGCATTCCGAAAAGTACTATCATATTTTTCTGATAATAGTTTGAATAATCTCATCCTTAAATTGCCCAACCTCCGTTTACCTTTCAGATTGCGTACAGATGCTAGCTCCGTGGCGATTGGAGCAGTCTTGTTGCAGGAGTACAACAACATACTCCATCCCGTTTACTTCGTATCCAGGAAACTAAAGCCCAGAGAACGGGCGTGGTCTATCCCTCAATTGGAAGCCCTAGCTTTAGTGGTAGGTATAACCAAATTGTCCAGATTTCTTCTAGGACGTCACTTTATCGTGGAATCTGACAGCAGCCCTTTACGGTTTGTAAATTCAGGAGTACCCTCAAATCATATGGTAGCGCGTTGGTCTCTTAAACTTCAAGATTACAGCTTTGAGGTTCGACATATTCCAGGCAGAACCAACTCAATTGCCGATCTTTTGTCCCGTTGTCCGACCGACCCAGTAAGCACCAATGTCTGAGTGCAGTGTGTACACTCGGACCGACACAGCCAGTCATTAGTGAATTATTTTTTCCATTCACAAAAAGCTGTGCAAAGTCTACAATATTGTGATAGGGATTAACCCCATTATAAATAGTGTTCTTATTTTACTAGTTCATGTAGTGATTGTCCTGTATAATTGTGTAGTGTGTGGTAGAAAGCGAACTTTATTAATTGTATATACCAAGAACAATAACAGTGTCACATTCGCGCAAGTACTTACCTTAAGCGAACTATCCAAGTTGACAGTGACATCTGCGTGTGGATCATTCCATTTTAATGACGAGTATGAACGTGTAAACTGAACATTGACAGCTACTCCACTGCAGTGAACCGAAATCCATAATGTTCGGTAGTGAAACATCCAACATGAACATTCAATCGTAATCCAGAAGGTTTTGTGAAACATCGAACACATGAACTGTGAGAAAGGTACTTTCCGTAACTACATCAAACCGGAACAAGTGTGTTCTACAAGCTTCAACATCAACTGGTTTTAATGTTCGTGTGTACTTCCGGATTAGTTAGAAATTTAGAGTAAAATTAGCAGACGACGAATAAAAGTTCAAATATCTATGACGATTCTAAAATCTGTAGGAATCTATAAAATGAAATACACGAATTGTGTGTTTATTTATTTATGTAGTGTAATCTTAGAATCATATCTTGATTAATGTATTCATATTACCGACTTTTTCTCGTTAATATGAAGAAACGTCAAGCAATGACACTAAGAAATAAAATAATTATTGTAAATTATTGTATTTCATGAATGTTAAAATTATTTCCCTTTCATTTATTTGTTATTACATCCTTACACAAAGGGCCATAATTTGAAATGTATATTCTAATGTGTTGTGTATAAATAGCCAAGTGTTGCCAGACTATTGACACAACAGGTAGACATCTACTAGCATGGCAGAGGGTTGCCGACATTGCAGACCAACACGAGAGCTACTGACCAAGTAAGGTCAGGGTTTGAGCGTTTTATACGACTTATATAAAGTCGTATTTCGGTCTAGCTAGATGGTTTTTGTTTCAAGAACCATATTATTACGTTTTTTTCTATTTGCTGCGAGGTAGATGCGTGAAGCTGGAACTACCGATCTGACTGGGTCACTCATGCAATTGAGTTAATCAGCCATCGAGATGATGAAACCTGACAAGTGCTAACGGTTGAACACCACATGTCGTTGAATGCAACTTCCATTTCTTATATATTTCTATGGCATATGTGTATTTATTTGTATTTTGATAGAAATGTACATAACAATAGAAGGGTCGACTCTGACAAGGTTTAAATATTAACCCATTATGTATATATATGATACATGAAAGATGACATCTTTCATGAATTTGCCGGGGGAGCGTGTCAGAGTCCAGAAAGGGGACATTGATGCAGTGACATCGTTACGCCCGCCAGGTGACTTAGCTCCCAGTAGGGACGCAGTAACTTCGTTACGCCGCCAGGCGAATAGTGGTTACCGGCCTGCAAGACTGCTGGCTGACAAGCGACCAGCGGTCAAGCAAGGACGACGCTAAACGCACGCATGCCTCGTGACGTCACCTGAGGTGAGAGGCGAGTTGCGAATTAGCGGCAGACAGCTCTGGGACTTCGACTCGGACAGACG
The DNA here is from genome assembly GCA_014155875.1 of Cepaea nemoralis. Lineage (NCBI taxonomy): Eukaryota > Metazoa > Mollusca > Gastropoda > Stylommatophora > Helicidae > Cepaea > Cepaea nemoralis. The sequence continues at coordinate 19,993 of JACEFZ010008041.1, read as the reverse complement.
TGTGCAGAGAGAAAGGCGTTGTGTGGTATCTGTACTGAAAGTCGAGTGTCTGGACATCTTGAGTGAGACTTGTGAGCTGTATGTAAGTGTATTGAAGTATCGAGTATATATTGTTGTGATCATCGTTCTGTATTTGATATGTGAATAAATCCATAGAACGGTGTGTCGTTGAGTCTTACGTCAAATCACGTTGTACTTGTACTGTCCCACACTGTTAGGTTAGCGAGCCAAGTTTAAGACCCTGACAGTGGGTATACAATACTAAAGTCGTCATGAGTATATGTGGTTTGCCACACCACCTAACAGGTACCTATCATTCTCTACAAGTGTGGGTTAGAGCCATATACCCAATACAGGCTCAAGACCTGCAAAAGGGTTCTTTACTTTCCTTCGTACAGTAACTGATAACCAGGTGTGTACTGAGATAGAATCTGCTTGCCTTGTGTCTTATCCTTTATGTCTTGTCTTGGTTTGTCTTGTCTTGTTTTGTCTTGTTTTGTATTTCCAATTGCGGAATGAACACAACAATGTAAATATTTCTCTGCTTTTTATCGTCCGTTACCGTTTTAGATATTTTTGCTTGTCTCTCTTGAGTCGGGTGTGCAATTTGGATGTTCTCTCGTATATCTGATCTGTAGTTTGTTCTTTCTTTCACACTTGTGCATATAAAAAGGCTGCTTACAGTTGAATTGCAAATCTGTTTATGTATCAGAGTCCAAACACTTCATTTACCATTGCATGTATTGTTTCAGACTCCATAAACTTGAATTACCATTGTGTGTATTATGTCAGACTCTAAATACTTCATTTACCATAGTGTTTATCATTTTAGACACCTTGTCATCGGCAAGATCCTTTCCCGTGTAGAAGCACTCTGGCGTCATCGATCCATATGTATTTAGCCCTTACTCACACTATAAAACCAGATGCTGTACTGATGTAGGCACAGCCAGGGCAGATGTTCAGTTGGTTAGGTTTCATTCACTTAAGATGATGGAACAAGTCTAACAGAATAAGGACAATTCACTGAAGTATGAACTAACAGAAAGACATGAATGAGTACTGAAAGAAAACTGCCTGTATTTCACCTTGCTGTTGTGATAGGGATGATCATTGCGAATTCCTTAGACTGTCAAAGTAACTACCAACGATTGTCTAAAAGAGGCTAATGAAACTTGAACATTATACACAACAATAAGAAAGCAGCTTTCTTTAGTCATGTGATGAGAAGAGAGGCATTGGAGAACATCCTGACAACTGGAAAGATCAATGGGAGGAATAAAAAGTTAGAGGAAACCAAAAGAAAATATGCTGGGTGGATTGTGATGGTGGTATCGATGAATGTTATCAACAGAGTTGATCCAGAAAACCAAAGACCGAGATCTGGGGAGAGAAATGAACGCCGACGTCAACTAACATTGCACATGATGATGATAATGTTGTGACAGAAAATATGTCTTAAGAGATTGAATTTACAGAAAGTTAGTACTTAAAATCAGGTTAGGTTTCTGATAAACAAACAAATTGGGGTAATTATATTATGTAAGTATGATGCGTAATATCGTCATATGTGTCATACTTGCATAATATAATTGCAAGCATATTTGAATCATCGATTGTTACTTGTGGACTTTATTGCTTTTTAAGCTCAACAAAAGATGTTGATCTTTACTATATCTCTTGACAGGCCGGATTAACTGTTTGTACCCCATTGTTGTCTGAGAGAAGAACCTTGTCAGTTGCGAATTTGAATTCTGGAATTGGATATCCACTAATTATAAGTGGATCAAAACTTCCACACATCTTATTATTTTGTGACGTTTCTTTTTACACTTTCTGCGCAGATCTTGAACAAGTAGATAGAGACTGCAATCCTTCTGTTGTTCCCATTTAAAACAGTTTGATATTTCATTAGCTGCTCTGACAGCTGCTTGTTATTAATAATATAATATTTTAGTGAAGTGGATAAAATAGCTGAGGTCCCCATACCTCATTTGATGTCCCATAATTTCAGATATTGAACAGTCGAAGGCCTTACTATAGTCTATGAATCAAGTATGAAAACCAGTATTGCACTCTCTACATTTCTCAAAGATGGTTCCCATATTAAGACATGGTACCTGGTTTCTCTGCCTTAGCTGAAACTTGCTTGTACTTCTGGTAATTAAAATTCGAAATTCTTGTCAGTCCTTTCCGTTTTACACACAACAGGATTGTTTTAGCATGGCTATAACTATGACTTGTTAGTGTGATAGAAAGATAGCTGGCGTACAATTTGTGCATTATTAAACATAAACATAAAATTGCACAGTATACAAAGCATAAAAATAGACACATACTTGCTAATTTGTTTTATCAGTTCATGCCAGACTGTTGCTTGAAACTATGAATGTGTGAGAAAGTCAACAAATAATTACTTCTTCTAAATGCTACATTTCTTCAAACATGAACAATTTGCGAAACAACTTTCAGATATTCATTAATTCTTTCATTCAGTGGCTTGTCCCTTTCAGAACCTCACTCCCATAACAACCTTCCGGAAAACTTTTCAGTCATAAGCAAGGTGTCCCGCGTCCGATACACCCATTTGGAGATCATCTGCCACATCCTCCACGCATCTTCTCTTTGGCCTTCCTCTTCCTCTCTTCCCGTGCAAATATCCTTTCATTATTGTTTTGTCCAAACTGTTATGATATTTTAAGTGACCAAAATATTTCAATTTTCTTTGTTTTATTGTCTTTAGTAGCCAACTTTCTTTAATATTCAACACTTGTTGTATGGTTTCATTTGTTCTTTTATGTATCCAAGATAATCTTAGAATACATCTATAACATTTATCTTCAAAGGCATTTATGCGCTGTTCAGCTTTTTTAGTGAGTGTCCAGTTCTCACAGGTGGATGTTGCTATGGAAAAGATGCATGCTCTTAAACATCTAATTTTTGTAGTTATATTTGTCCCACTGCACAATTTATTCAGTAGTTTTAGTTTTTGAAGAGCAATGGGTCTTTTAATTTATTTCATTGTGTCATCATTGTTGGTAATTAATGACCCAAGATGTTCGAAGTTTTCCATCACCTCCACTTTTTCCTAACTGATATATATTTATTTTTCCATAGGTGTTTTATCTGCATGCATTATCTTTGTTTTGCTATGTTAAGATATAAGTTGTGATTTTCACTATCCTTTTGGGTTGAGATTATTCGTTTTTCTATAGCATTCTGTGTTGTGGATAGTAGTACTATATCATAAGCATATCAAATCTGAGGTATTTCATGACCACCGATATTTAGGGCATCATATTGCTCCTTGGTTATATCATCTCTGACATGCCTAATTATATTTTCGGTGAAAACGTTAAACAAATAGGACTACAGCACACAGCAATGATGGACTCCTTGCTTGATGTCAAACCAGTCGTTCATATGTATATCAAGAAAATGACAATACGTTGTTGGTTACATTATATTGCGTCTACTTCTTATTCTCCTCCTCCTCCTACTACTCCTCCTCCTTCTTCTTCTTCTCCTTCTCCTTCCTCTTCTTCTTCTTCTTCTTCTTCTTCTTCTTCTTCTTCTTCTTCTTCTTCTTCTTCTTCTTCTTCTTCTTCTTCTACTTCTTCTTCTTCTTCTTCTTCTTCTTCTTCTTCTTCTTCTTCTTCTTCTTCTTCTTCTTCTTCTTCTTCTTCTTCTTCTTCTTCTTCTTCTTCTTCTTCTTCTTCTTCTTCTTCTTCTTCTTCTACTTCTTCTTCTTCTACTTCTTCTTCTTCTTCTTCTTCTTCTTCTTCTTCTTCTTCTTCTTCTTCTTCTTCTTCTTCTTCTTCTTCTTCTTCTTCTTCTTCTTCTTCTCTGCTTCCTTCTTCTTCTTCAGTTTCCTGGTCTACAGCAGATATAGGCAATGACTTTTACCTCACACATATTATACAGTAAAGCACTCGTTCTTCCATGTTTCACACAAACTACACAGTAAAACACACGTTACTCCACGTCTTTGTGGATTGTGGGTGTGGATGGGTGGGTATGTGTGTGTATGTGTGGATGAATGGTTGGGTGAGTGTGTGTGTGTGGGTTAGGTATGAGTGAGTGGGTGGGGGATGTGTAGGTGGGTGGGGGATGTGTGTGTGGATGGAGAGATGTGTGTGGGTGGGAGATGTGTGGGTGGGAGATGTGTGGGTGGGGAGATGTGTGGGTGGGGAGATGGGTGGGGGATGTATCGGTGGGTGGGGGTGTATGTATGGGTGGGTGTTGGTGGGTGGGTGTATGGGGAGAGATTTGTGGTGGGGTGGGTAGGTGAGTGGAGTAATGTGTGTTAGGGGATGTGTGGGGAGATATGTGTCACAGGGGATGCGTGGAGAGATATGTGTGTTAGGGGAAGTGGGGGGATATATTTGTGTTAGGGATGTGTGGGGAGATGTGTGTTTGTTAGGGGATGTGTGGGGAGATGTGTGTATGTGTGTGTGTGTGTGTGTGTGTGTGTGTGTGTGTGTGCGCGTGCGTGCATGTGTGTATGTGTGCATAAGAAAACATTTGTCATTGAGTTTGTGATTATCACTGAGTATATGTATATGCGAGGTAATGTGTATTCGTGTGTTATCGAATGAGTATGTAAGTAGGTATGCAGGTATGTGTGTTTTTTACGAATGTGCGTGTGCATATGTGTCTGCCTGTCTCATATGTTTACAACATTCATTTAACAATGTTTTTTTTTTCTATGTGAATGTATCATGCACTATTGACGAACGGTTGGAAGGGCCGAATGTAAGACGGGCCTGTGTGTCCAATTTGTTACGCTTTGAAAATAAAGTTTGTTTGTTCGTTCGTTCTCCTCACAGACTACACAGCACAACGAACACTTGTGCCCGTCTCGCACAAAGCACACTACTTTATTACGATTTCTTATATATGCCTATGCCGGTATCCTTAGTCTAGGAGTTGCAGGACTTTCTCCGTGGTCCCGTATACTTACGTGACGTACGTGAGAATTGGTAGCTGTTCTCTCCGCGTCGGTAACTTACAGGGTATGTGAGCCGGTCGCTCAGAAAGCAATGGCAAACTGCTGAGCGTAATCTTGCCAAGAAATTAACAATCAGCTGAAAGATGCTGATGTTGACAGCGATGTCCTGTAAAGGATATGCGAAAAAAAAAAGAAACAAAAGAAAAATGTGCCTATGACATTACCGGCTGTTCCAGAGTGATCATTTCATACAAGACACATCCCAAGGACCACATGTCACTGCAACATTAAATAATGCACTTTCTTATTTTACAGACATTACATGACTAGAATCTAACAAATAAAGCTTAGGAAAATAAGACATATATAATTCATCATAATCATCATCATCAAGTGAAATGCTGTATGATGTAGGCGATCACTCTTTTTTTTTCCACCAAGCAAACCCCAACAGACTATCAATCGGTTCATGTGTTTCTGTGCAACCGTGAAAGGTTGTAAGAGTCTTTTCTCACTGTCTTCCTTTTCCCTCTTTCGGTGCGGATAATTAAACAGACATACAACAATTGTTGGACATTGTAGTAACATAGAGTGCAAGGAAAGGACTCTCCTTGAATATCAAGAAAACAGTAACAATGGTGATATCAAAGAAAATGGTGACACCAAAATGTGACATAGAAATAGAAGGGAAAATTCTTAACCGAGTGGATAATTTTAAATACCTAGAGGCATTTATAACATCAGAACTGATAAGAAACAGCAGATGGATAGATGGGTCGAGCACTATTTAGAGCTTTACTCAAGTGAGACCAAGCTGGCGGATGATGCCCTCAACGCCATAGAGGCCCTGCCAACTCTTGACCACCTGGACACACTTCCCACTATAACAGAAGTTAAGTGTGCTATAAATGAGCTTGCATCTGGCAAGGCTCCAGGTAAGGATGGGATTCCAATAGAGGTGATCAGGAGTGGGCAAGACACCCTCGCTCTACAGATCCACCAGCTAATAGAGCTATGCTGGCGAGAAGGACAAGTCCCACAGGATTTCAAAGATTCAAACATCATAACGCTGTACAAGAACAAGGGAGATCGGAGCGACTGCAACAACTATAGGGGTATCTCACTTCTATGTATTGTTGGAAAAGTATTTGCCAACATTGTCGTGCGCATACTCCAAGTCCTAGGAGATCAAGTCGACCACGAATAACAGTGTGGCTTTCGACAGAACCGGTCTTCCATTGATATGATATTCTCATTGCGACAAATGCAAGAAAAATACAGTGAACACAATCAACCACTGTTTATTGCCTTCATCGACCTCACAAAGGCATTCGATTTGGTCAGTCGTGAAGGTCTGTTCAAAGCACTAAAGAAGATTGGCTGTCCACCAACTCTTCTGTCCATTGTGGAGTCGTTCCTCACAGGCATGAAGGGTATAATCAAGTTTGATGGCTCAACTTCAGAAGAGTTTGAAATCAAGAGTGGAGTTAAGCAAGATTGTGTACTATCCCCCACCCTCTTTGGGATATACTTTTCACTTCTACTGAAATATGCCTTTCGTGATCAGGATGGTGGTATATACATTCACTCACGCTCAGATGGTGGCCTCTACAATGCTCAGAGATTGAAGGCCAAGACCAAAATTAGCAGGGTACTAATCAGAGAGTTGCTTTTTGCGGATGATGCTGCGATTACGACCCACTCTGAGGAAGAATTACAACATCTACTATCTGCATTCTCCAATGCTTGTTCTGAATTTGGTTTAACAATTAACAAAAAGAAGACACAGATTATGTCACAAGGTGCACATGGTGTACCATCAATCTTTATTGACGACGCCGAACTGGAGATAGTAGACCATTTTACATATCTTGGATCAGAGGTAAATAGCAAATTATCCCTCGATCAGGAAATCAACATCAGGATTGGCAAGGCAGCAACAACAATGAACATGTTAGCAAAAAGAGTCTGGGAAAACAGGAAGCTTACTGCCAAAACAAAAGTCCTCGTCTACCAAGCCTGTGTCCTTAGTACTCTTCTTTATGGCAGTGAAACCTGGACAACTTACTCACGCCAAGAGAAACGTTTAAACAGCTTTCATATGCGGTGTCTGCGAAGAATACTTGGTATTAAGTGGCAAGACAAAATCACAAATACTGAAGTATTGGAAATATCAGGTTGTGTGACGGTGTATTCCATGCTCAGTCTTCGTAGACTTAGATGGATAGGACACGTTAGGAGGATGGATGATGGTAGAATACCAAAGGACATCTTTTTTGGTGAATTACAGACGGGTAGGAGATCTCAGGGTCGGCCTCTACTACGATACAAAGATGTGTGTAAGCGGGACAAGATTGATACAGTCATTGATAATGCACAATGGGAGCACGTCGCCGCTGAACGTGTTGCATGGAGGGCAACTATCAGAAATGGAATAAAGACAAAGGAGAAAATGATTGCAGATAAAGCACACACAGAGCGTGAGAGACGTAAGATGGTGCAAAATGGTGGAAATGACCATGTTTTCACATGCACCTACTGTGGGCAAACATTTGGAGCAAGAATTGGCCTTACCAGCCACACTCGCCACCGCCATGGATCGTAGTTATTGTCATATGACAGTTATTAAGCCGTTTTGAAGCTCAATGTACCAAACTATCGTCTGTCAAGACGGAAAGGTGCCAATGTAATGTAAAGAAAGAGAGTGCTTAAATGCTATGCAGAACGAGTTTTGCTGTATGGTAGTGAATCTTGGAATGTAAATGAACAAATTAAGAATAAATTAGAAGGAACAGAGATGAATATGCTTTGAATCTTCCGCCATCGGAATTTGCCAATATCCTTTTGTAAGGTCAATTTTCGAAAATAGTTTCTAGTTTGCCATGGTTTCAATTAACTCATCGATATTTGGCATAGGTTCTGTATCTAGTAAAGTTAATTCATTAACTTTCCTATAATCAACGCATAAACGTAATGACCCATCTTTTTTCTTAACAATTACAACTGGTGAACAGTAATTTGAAATTGATTTTTTTTTATAATTCCAGTTTTATCTAGATCTGAAATTTCTGCAGTAACTTTTTCCAAATAATGTATTGGAATAGGATATGGTTTCACTTTAACTGGGACATTTGATAATAAAGTTATTTTATGTTTAATCAGTGTTGTCTGCCCCGGTTTATCCGAAAAAAATGAACTATATTCCTTTATTGCAGCAATAAGCTTTTCTCTATCTTGTGCTGATAAATCTTTACTTATCTGTATCGCTTGCCAATTACTGTCGCTATTAACTATAGGTGTTGGAATTTGTTGTTTTATAGCATCTTCTTGTTGCTCATTAATTACCCAACAAGCTGTTGCTATCCTATGAGGAATTTGTTGTGTCACTTGACCTGAGTTATCCTCACGTGGAATATATGGCTTCAACATATTAATATGAATAATTTTATGTATACGATAATCTACATCGCTAATTTTCTTAATTACCTTAAATGGACCTTGCCATGAAGTAACAAGACAATCTCGAGGATCAGGTAACAATAACCAAGCCTCTTCTTCTTCTTTCAAGACTATTGTCTTGGCGTTCCTATTACCATATTATCTGTATATTTCTCCAGCTTTATCTAGTGCAGATTTTGCAATCCGACAAGCTGTGATAATTTTGTCTCTTAATTGTGTCACCATTTCATATGCATCTCTTTTCGGATGATGATATGTTTTCTTCGTGAGTAAGTCATTATATATTAACAATGGACCTCTTGGATTTGCTCCATATACCAATTCGAATGGAAAAAACCCTGTACTAAATTGTGGTACCTCTCGGTATGCAAATAGTACCGCTGGTAATAAAGTATCCCAATCTTTGGGCCTTTCCGCTGCAACTTTCGCCAGAGTTCGTTTAAGAACTCCGTTGTAGTTCTCATTCACACCATTTGTCATCGGGTGCCAAGGTGAACTAAACACCTGTGGAATCTCAAGTATCTTCATTGCCTCTTGAGTAGCCGTTGATATAAACTGACTACCTCTATCTGATAATATGCAGCTAGGAAATCCTATTCTGCTAAAGATTATCAACAATGAATCTAGAATGGATCTACTCGTGATACACTTCAAAGGAATAGCCTCTGACCAACGAGTACAAAGATCAATCATAGTTAATATGAATCTATTGCCTCGATCAGTAGTTGTATTTAGCGGACCCACAATATCTATAGCTATTTTCTGAAATGGTCGTGATGCCAAATCAGTTTTCTGAACATGTGCTTTGGGATGTTTGCCTTTTTTGTGTGGTCATCTGACATAATGTACATGAACGTACATGTGTGGTAATGTCTTTGTTATATCCAGGCCAATAGAACTGCGTTAGCAATCTATTAGTGGTTTTAGCAATCCCCATATGACCAGCGAATGGAGAATCATGTGCTATTTTAATGCTTCAGTACGATATTTCGATGGAAGTACAGTCTGAAAATAACGTGATGTACCTCTATCATATCGTCTCGATAAAATATTATTGTCTAGGAAAAATTTCCAATTACCTCTTTTACCTTGTTTTATTGGTTCACTCAGTTTCTTAAAACAAGATTTTAGAGTCGGATCCTGTTTCTGATCTTCTGGTAAATCAGTCACTAGTCTGATATTATTTTCTAATTTGTCACTGCCTTTATCCCTTTTGTCTTGAGCTCTTGTAATTGCGTTAGCTCTTGCATGATCAATCTCCCATTGTTTTGCTTCATCATGCATTACTTGTTTCGCATCTGGTATGTTACCAATCAGTAATCCGGCGCATGGATTTGGTAATACCGCTGCATTTATTGTGCCTTCGTAATATGGTGACATAATCGTAATCGCGGCAATCTTATATCTCTCTATTGTGCCACCGAATGTTCTGCACTCTAAGTCTCGCCTGTATAATCTTCTTTTATGAGTTTTCGATCTAATCCGACAATCGAAGCTCCAGAATCACGAATGCAAGTAGTGGGTTCACCACTTACCCATGCTTGATGGACTTTTAGTTTGTCATTTTGTATGCTAACGGCATTAGCTTCATGAATTGTTTCTATACATTCATTACTAATAATGTCAGTTATACCCTTATCTGACTTATTAGTCTGATCATCATACCGTTGTATGATAGCTGCGTGTGTCACTTCTAAATCGTCTGAGTCACTACTGGAGTATATGTATGCTGTACTCGCTTCCTTCCAGGAATTTCTCATCGGACACGACCTACTAGTGTGTCCGTACGCCCTACATGAGAAACATTTAATGCTTCTTTTAAAAGAGTCATACTTACTTCTCTTCTTAGCAGTAATGTCTTTCAGATATGCGGTATAACCTGGATGTTTATCACACATTTCTAAGTTTCCATGCGATAATCTACAATACTGACATCTGGTGAATTGGCCTTTCCTTGGTCTATCACCTTCTCTATGGTAAGGACTATTTCTATTGCCAGCACTACTAAACTTTCTAACCTTACCGTTTCCTCTTTGAAATTTTGCACTTGCTCCTATTACTAATTCAGGTTGAGTACAGTTGGCAAACACGTCTCTATGTGCATTAAAGTAAGACTCACCTTTAGCTTCCATCTCACTTAAACTCTTACATTTATTTTCCATAAGAAATACTGCCATAGGTTCTGGTATCGCAGATAACAGTCTATCTCTGATAATTAAGTCTCTAACTTTTTCATAATTAGATTCTATATCAGCAGCCTTACACCACTTGTCAAAACTAGATGACATTTCTGAAGCAAAATCAAGGAACGTTTGATTCGACTTCGGTGTAAGTGTCTTAAACTTCGTACGTAAACCAGCCACGTCCAATGAAAAATGCGATAGCACACGATCGCGCATGTATTTGTAATATGTACGCAAATCTTCAGGAATTAACTCAATCACTTTTAACGGCTCTAACGCGAGGTGACAGTGAAATAAAATCGGTACGTCCTTCTCCGGTACCTTGTAGTACTTTACGAGCACTTCAAAATTAGTTATCCATGAACTAACTATATCACCTTGTTGAAAATTCCTGAATAAACCTTGGTACTTTTTCACAGGATCGTTCTGTTTAGCCAGCATTTTCTCTCGTTCGATTTCAGCTCCACGTTCCATATCAAGAGTCTTGACCCTTAGGTTACCTTCAACCTCCGTGTCCCTCCAGAGTGTTTCTGTAGCAAGTCGCTCTTTATCAAACGCCAATTGTTTCTCCTTAAGTTCCGCTTCTGCAGCCATTTGTTTTTCTTTCAATTGCATTTCCATAATTAACTTCTCTTTTTCCGCTGCAATCTTTTCGCGTTCCACATTTAATTCTCTTTCTCTAGCCTCCATTCGTTCGCGTTCCAACACCATCTCTTTTTCCTGTAGTTCTCTCTCAAGTTGTTTATCTTGCTTTTCTGATGCCAGTCTTTCCTGTCGTTCCTCCTTCTCACGTGCAATTTGTAGTTGTCGATCCTCTTTGTCTCGTTTCTGTTGTTCACTGAGCTCAAGCTTCGCCCAATTTCGAAGTTCGGCACCGGTTAAACCAGTCTTCTCACCCAACTCAATGAAATGTTGCAGTGTAGACATCTTGTCCTAATGTCCTACCTGTAAAATGAGCTATCTGGCTGAAATAAATATGGAAGTAGGCAAGAGGAGAAAATAATCGATAAAATTGTGATATTGTCTCCAATCACTATCACTCAGATAGTAAGGTAAATGTTGCATCACAATTGAGCAAATATAACTCAATTAAATTTGTAGTGTCAATTCGAACACCACAAAAAAATCAATCAAATATCTCTATAATGAACGAAATAAATATAAACTAGAGAAATAAATATGAAGAAATATATCCAATATAAAATATATATGCAACGCAAGACAACTAACAATCATCAAAGACGAATGACGAGTGACGCGAATACATATTACTGTTTACAAACAATAACAAATTTTTTAATCCACATTTTTGACGGTTAACGCACATACTATACTACCACACGTAAACACAAGAAATAAATAGGGAGAACCGTTGAGGCCACTAAGACGATTACATAAATAGACACATATAGTATTATTTGGCGCTCACAGAAGAAGAATAAGGAAATAGAGATTAGAAGACGCACTAGACGACACAAAATTTGAAAGCTATAATAGTTACCGACCGGGATCGAACCTGTCGCCTCCAAATGACGACGGTGCCTCGCTGCAGGAACATGTGTACTTCGACGCACGACCAACTAGACACTCCAAGTCTCTAGTTGGTCGTGCGTCGAAGTACACTTGTTCCTGCAGCGAGGCGCCGTCGTCATTTGGAGGTGACAAGTTCGATCCCGGTCGGTAACTATTATAGCTTTTAAATTTTGTGTTGTCTAGTGCGTCTTCTAATCTCTATTTCCTTATTCTTCTTCTGTGAGCGCCAAATAATACTATGTGTGTCTATTTATGTAATCGTATACTACTACAGTTATGACAAGACAATAGTATTGTGGTGACTCCCGCAAGATCAAAACAAAAAAATTAATTCGTAATGACCTGGCGACTATCAACACACAAATCACTTCATGAACCAATCAAGTAATAATCTCAATTAGCTCATCAAGGCCCTTCCAACCGCCCACAAAATTTTTTTTTGGATAAATAGTGCCTTATTACTAGGATCAATGCTATAATACATCAACAATACAATTGCTACTGGCCTTTTGTGTATCTCCCGAACGTAGAGTAATACGTGAATCGCTCGAGAATTGATATAATTTGAGACTCTCAATTACGTGTTGATAAGTTCCAGGCTATACTGATCCGTAATCGGCAATCGTTCAGTGGTATCCTGGTTGCATGAAAATATGTGAGGAGAGCTGTGTAACGATTGTTGCTCCTGCCTTGAGATGATAGTACAATTAACTTGTACTCGCACCCTGGACCAACGCGGTCCGTCACCGACTCATAAGAACACGTAGTCGGCTGTGGTGTATCGACGAAACTTGAGTTTATTTCAGCCTTAGTATTGATACTTTAGGCTGAATGTGCGCTGTAGGTACTTGAGTGAATGATGCCCACAGTGAAGTAAGTACAGTTGAATGACGTGATTCGACTTCTGGTAAGTAAAGTCCAATGAGTGACCAGGTTGTGTGTCACGATGGGAAAACGATAGTGTAGTACTGTTCTCAATCCGAGTGACCGTGTTGGTATGTCCTGGCGTCAGAGTGTTGACTTAAGTCCAGCTGTAAATCTGTTCAAATATACGCAATGTCCAAGTAACGTGACATCTTCCTTGTCAATAATGGTAAAAGAGGGTGTCTGTGGAGTATGCGCTATCCATCCTGACATATGACGAAGTGTGCATATAAAAATGTCGTAATATGCACTAACTCACTTATGCGCCGATAATTCAGACATGAAGTAGTGTCGGCAGCAGATATAATGAACGAACGTATGATGTAAATGTCCCACAAATGTAGGTGGTTAAATGCTTTGGCGTTCTGCAGAAACAAGTCAAAACTTTCTGTAATGTTCACAGAATTAGCGAATGTCTTTTCAACAACGTAACTATAACTGTGTGTCGCCAGTACACCCCATCATGTGTGTATCAGTCCACCGATAAATCTGATAAAATCGTGACGAATGTCTGAGCACTGTAGTGAACTTCATAGATTCAGCAGATTGCTCAACATAATGCAACACTTTCGAGCAGTTCCAATCGATCATAGATTCTTGAATAAAAATTGTCAATCGTTGTGCTATAGTATAATAGGTTACTGTGGTGTAGAATTGTGGCAGCGCAGTGTTTCTTCAGATCTCACTGCCTACTCACATCGACATAATTCCTTTCAATGTCGACCATGGTGTCGATTGTTTCGTATATCTCATATGTAACCACCATCTTCATTTCTCACGTAGAATTGTAGTTGTAACTGTATATTCTTTAAATAAATAATGTTCTTAAATAGGTTACACTATTACTAAATAAATGTTCGTTGTTTCTAATATTTCATAGCTCTGTGGTGTGTTCAATAAGGTGGAATGTTTTTGCGCATCTGGTGCAAACTTGATATGATTAATAGATCGCACTTCCTGTACATGATGTAGTTCTTATGTATTAACTTTATACGTACTTACAGTTTTTATGACGTTTTAACTTCACTCGTTGTTATTACTTTATCAAATAATGATCTTTCACTTCATTTATTTCGGCTGTTGTTCCGTCATTTTGATGACGTGGATTTTTCATGTGCTCCTTCTTTCTTTCTGTGTAGCACGGTGTGGAATGTGCCGCTGGTGCGTAATTTCTTTTATGTTCAGCTATGGAAACTGGCGGGGAATCTGTGTTGACAAACAACCAGTCCGGTAACGACACCCACGTGTCTCGAAGTGCCTGTCCTCTAAATCCAACGGGACCGTACACTCAAAGCAACTCAAATTGAACTCGTCAAGAACAGATCAGAACAACAAAACATGTTCTATCTTACGTGAACCGGATCATGAGCATATGGCAGACTCAAGTCGAGCAAACGATTTTCAGACGTACGTTTATTCCTGCCGCAGGACAAAGGATTTAACTCTTGTAGAAACGTGAGCTGATCCCTATACGCAGGATCGGTGCTCACTTAAATAACATCTACCTACGAGCTCCGAGTCCAGCTCGCTGCCCTTGAGGCCTAATTATCCAAATCCTCAGTTCAACTGATTAAATAAAAGTCTAGGTATCTACACCCGGTCTTTCTACCGTTGTGTTGTCTTTAACAAATTCCTCTCCGGACTCCCAGCTGCTTCATCACGAAATCACTGCCTCCAGGTGTCACCTTCACACGGAGCCTTTTATAAACACATCCTTTCGAATCCACGAATTCACAGCGTCTCTCGTTGCCGTCCAATGACGTTGTTTTACTTTCCTTGGTTTCTCATATTTGTCGTCCAGTTTTGTGACTGTCTGGAAAAATCCAGTAAAGTCTATTCTTTATATTTGGTGGCGCGTGTTCCGTTATGTGGCAGTGAGGAGTCTATAACTAACTGGGTTATATCCCATTAATGGGTTTGGAGTTGAGTTATCAAAACAAAATGACGGCTCCGCACAAAATGTATGAAAAAACTTCCAATTTCATTTGTAAAATGTACCTTGTCTCTCCAGCGATGTTCAGTAATTTCTAAAATGTGAATATTTAATCTCTCAATCTCATCACATACTACTTTAAGCTATCCCTCATACAGGCTTCTCATATTCCACGTTCCCAGTCTCACTCTGTTTCTTAGTCTGACACATGGGATTTCCTTGGTAACACAGTCGGGATTAACTCCTTCATCACGACTACTAGTACTGGTCCCTTTGTCACACTCTTGACATCAAAAGAAAACTAATTTTATAGCTCGCACTTAGCATTGTAGTACTGTTGAAGCAATAGGAGAATGGAAGAGAGAGAGAGAGAGAGAGAGAGAGAGAGAGAGAGAGAGAGAGAGAGATGTTTTGAAACAGAAGGTTGTTATATGTTCACAGCGGATAGTTACTAAGGAGATTTAAAATAGGAAGATATGGAGGTTCTGAAACGTAATTGAATTGTATTTCTAAGAGTTATGGTTTAAGGGGAATTCTTCGGAAATATTTACGAAATCGGGAAGTTAAGTTTATTCTTCTGTCCTTTGATATTTGGTAGAAGCATGATCACTCTTGTGTGTCTTTGTTAGGACTTTCTAAAGTTTGTTTCGTTAGTTTTACGTGCCGATACTAATTATGTATGATGTCATGGTCTCCATCTCAGATGACGAAATTTCTTCCAACTGTCGAATTCATAATACCAAAACAGGGCAACCTGACATTATGCACCAACTATAGAACTGTTGCCCTGATCAGTCAAGCAAGTAAAATTCTACTAAAAGTAATACTGGGAAGACTTCGTAGGAAATTGGAAGAAGAGATTAACGTAGTTCAAGCTGGATTTAGACAAGGAAGAGGAATAAGAGCTCACATACTCAACGTGTTTGATAATAGTAGATAAGTGCTGAGAATTTAATATAAACCTGTTATCATGTTTTGTGGATTAATCAATAACATTTGACTGTGTACAGCATCAGAAACTTTGGGAAATCATGAGGAAAAATGGACTTTCCATAACATGTAGTACAAGTCATAAACATGATCAATGTAGACCAACAAGCGGCGGTTAGAATAGATGGCGAGACATCAGACTGGTTTGACATTAAGCAAGGAGTCCGTCAGGGATGTGTGCTGTCCCCCTATTTGTTTAACCTATACGCCGAAAATATAATGAGAAATGTCAGAGATGATATGTTGTTGTTGTTGTTGTTTGTCCATCAAGACTGATGATGACCATTCATTTCATCCAGTGGGGTTGAAGGTGTGGAGCCGTGGGTTCTAAGATGGCTGATAAGGCCTATTTTGGCTCGAAATGTTCTTTGACAATGTGGACAAAGAATGCTTGACGTCTCTGGAGGAGGATTTCCTGCAGTGGTTTTTCTGTCCTGCCTTTTCTTCACAGCTCTTGCAGTCCTGGTTGCCTCATATATGACTGCACCTTTGCGCAATGATGCACGCCACGAATTTCGGTCTCTGGCTGCAGCCTCCCAGGTGTCATGATGAATTCCAAAAGCATTCAGTGAAATTTTCAGAGTGTCTTTAAAACGTTTCCTCTGGCCACCTTGGGAGCGTTTACCACAACGCAGTTCGCTGTAAAAAATTCGTTTAGGGAGCCTGTGATCTGGCATGCGAGTCAGGTGACCAGCCCAGCGAATCTGATTCTTCATCAGTAGAGTGTGGATACTGGGCATGGATGCTCTTTCTAGGACTTCAGTGTCTGGAATCTTGTCTTGCCATTTAATCTTCAGTAGCTTCCTTAGGCAGACTGTGTGGAAGTGGTTTAATTTCCTAGCGTGTCGCTGATAAACAGTCCAGGTTTCACAAGCATATAGCAGTGTGGATAATACAACTGCTTTGTAGACTTTTAGCTTTGTTTGCAGGCTTATTCCAGTTCTATCCCATACATTCTTGTACAGTCTGCCAAAGGCTGCACTGGCCTTGGAGATTCTTGCATTCACTTCGTCATCGATTGTGGCAGCTTGTGACAGGGTGCTGCCAAGATAGGTAAATTTGTCCACAACACTTAGTCTATGATCATTCACTTTGATATTCGGCACAGTGTGATTATTCCCTGTAGCTGGCTGGTACATAACTACAGTCTTCTCCAAGTTGATATTGAGCCCAAAGTTGGCACAGGCATGTGAGAAAGCTGAACATTATGTTGCATGTCCGCCTCTGAGTTGGCGTATAGAGCGCAATCATCAGCAAACAGGAGCTCTCTGACGGTGCCACTGTTAATTTTGGTTTTAGCTTTCAGCCTTCTGAGATTGAATAACTTTCCATCCATACGGTAGTTGATGTCTATTCCAATGTCGTCGTTCTCGAAGGCATTCATCAACATGGCTGAAAACATGAGGCTGAACAGTGTTGGTGCCAGGACACATCCTTGCTTCACTCCATTGGTGACAGGAAAGGGTTCAGACAGCTCACCATTTTCCTGTACTCTTGCCTGCATGCCGTCATGAAATAGCCGCACTATTTGGACAAACTTTCGTGGACAGCCATATTTTGCCATAATCTTCCACAGTCCTTCTCTGCTGACTGTATCAAAAGCCTTGGTAAGGTCAATGAAAGTGGAGAACATTTCGCAGTTCTGTTCCTGACATTTCTCTTGCAGCTGCCTTGCAGCGAAAATCATGTCAACAGTTCCACGTTCTTTTCTGAAGCCACATTGACTCTCAGGAAGAAGACCTTGATCGAGATGGGCTGTGAGGCGATTGAGAAGAATTCTGGCGAGTATCTTCCCTGCAATTGAAAGCAAGGAGATGCCTCGGTGGTTGTCACAGGATTGGCGGTTTCCTTTACGTTTGTAAAGGTGGACTATTGACGCGTCCTTAAAATCTTGTGGCATGGTCTCGTTCATCCATATGTTTGTGAAGACTTGGTGAAGCTGCTCTGTTAGGACCGGCCCACCTGCCTTGTATATCTCTGCTGGGATGGAGTCAGGACCAGGTGCCTTGCCGCTGGAGAGTTGCTGGATGGCTTTGTTTATTTCCACTATGGTTGGCAGGTCATCAAGAGTCTCATTGGTGGGAACTTGAGGAAGGCAATTGATGGTTTCATCATCGAAGAAGGAAGTTGCATTTAAGATTTTGCTGAAATGCTCTGCCCAGCGTTGGAGGATTTCTTTCTTATCGGTGACCAATGTTCCCCTGTCTGCACTGAGGAGGGGAACTATGCCTGGTGATGAAGGACCATAGACCGCTTTCAGTGAGTCGTAGAAGTTTTTCATATCGTGTCTGTCAGCAAAGCCCTGAATTTCATCAGCTTTGCTGCTCAGCCAGAAGTCCCGCATGTGCCGAAGTTTCTGCTGCACTACTCTCTGAATGTTCTTGAAAGCATCTTTTTTTGATGTTGACTTTGGGTCATTCAAATGTGCTTTGAGGAGAAGATGTTTCTCGGCCAGCAATTGGTTGATGTCTTCGGAATTTTTATCAAACCAGTCTTTATGCTTTCGGGGGGCTGGACCCAGGATTTCCATAGCAGTGTTGTAAATCGTGTCCTTTAGGGCTCTCCATTCTGTTTCTGTATCCTGATTAGCTTCAGCATTGGGCTTGAGGCGGTCTTCCAGCATATTTTCAAATGACTGCTGCATTTTCTTGCTGTTTAGGGCGGGTGACATTTAGCTTTGTTTGCATTTTCGCCCCTTGAGGACGCCGTGGTGGCCTGATGTGGATGTTCATTTTCGAGACAATGAGACGATGGTCTGTCCAACATTCGGCACCACACATGGATTTTGTCACTCGAACGTCTTGTCTGTCACTTCTCCTGACGATGACATAGTCAATGAGGTGCCAGTGTTTCGAGCGAGGGTGCATCCACGAGATGATATAAACAGGGAGCAATATGATGCCCTAAATACATGTGGTCATGAAATATCAGAGGTTCGATATGCTGATGATACAATATTACTATCCACAACACAGAATGGTATAGGAAACTAATAACCTCAACCCAATAGAATAGTGAAAATCACAACTTATATCTTAACATAGAAAACGCAATGATAATGCATACAGATAAAACTACTATGGAGAAAGAAATATATATTAACTAGCTGACACGGCCCGGCTTCGCCCAGTCCCTGGTGGGGAGCATCTCATTTAATTCATATAAGTAGTCATATAAGTTCTCGTTCCCATTACCGACTATCTGTCTGTCTGTCTGTCTGTCTGTCTGTCTGTCTGTCGGTCTGTCTGTCTGTCTGACCCGGCCCGGCATCGCCCAGCTCCTGGTGTGGAGCATCTCATTTAATTCATATAAGTAGTCATATAAGCTCCCGTTCCCGTTCCCGACTGTCTGTCTGTCTGTCTGTCTGTATGTCTGTCTGTTTGTCTGTCTGTATGTCTTTCTGTCTGTCCCTCCCTCTCTGTCTGTCTGTCTGTCTGTCTGCCTGCCTGTCTGTCTAATCATTTATTGGTTGCAGTTAGAACAACCTTAGATAAACGAAGACCAACTTACAAAAAGCATTAGAAAGAGCACTTGAAAGAACTTTACATCTTCCCCAACAATTAACTTGGGTAAATGGAGCGGCGGCAGCAGCAGCAGCAGAAGAAGAAAAAGGAGGAGTAGGAGCTGGGAGGAGGAAGAGGGAGGTGGAGGAGGGAGGAGGAGGAGGGAGGAAGAGGTAGGCGGAGAGAGGAGGAGGATGGAAGAGGAGGGAGGAGGAAGGAGGAGTAGGGAGGAATAGGAGGGAGGAGGAGGGATTAGGAGGAGGAGAGAGGAGGGAGGAGGAGGAGGGAGGAGGAGGAGGTAGTAGAAGGAGGAGGGAGGAGGAGGAGGGAGGAGGAGGGAGGAGGAGGAGGGGAGGAGGAGGAGGGAGGAGGAGGGAGGAGGAGGAGGAGGAAGAAGGAGGAGGGAGGAGAAGAACGCAGGAGTAGGAGGGGGAGGGGGAGGAGAGGAGGAGGAGAGGGAGATGGAGGAGGAGGGAGAAGGAGGAGGAGGAGGAGGAGGAAGGAGGAGGAGAGGGAG
>JACEFZ010008040.1:0-26519 GCA_014155875.1 Cepaea nemoralis | reverse complement strand
ACACCGGAAAAAGCTGGAAAGATCCGGAAGGGGAAGAGAGAATTAGAGAACACCATGACAACTGGAAAGATCGAGGGGAAGGGAGGAAGAGGCAGACCAAGAGAAATGATGCTGGATGTATTGAGACGGTGGCATGAAGGAATATCATCAGCAGAGTTGATCCAGAATACCAAAGACCGAGATCTGTGGAGAGCCATGAATGCTTACGCCAGCTGGCAGGGCATTTGATGGTGATCATCATTACTATAATAATAAGCATGGACGGATTCACGTGTGAATGGGAATATATGTGTTAATGGGGAAAACAGATCTATGTGTCGATGGGGAAAATTAGATTTATGTGCGAATGGGGAACGTTAAGCTCGGTTATATCTAACTTAGACCTGACATCCAACATTCGTCGCTAACAGAAACCAGGTAGTACCGTATACTGTCATACTATAGCTCGGTCACGTCTGACTAAGACCTGACACTAGTTCGAGAATAATAACAGCAACATTTATAACTACACAAAACAACAACAACAACGACGACAACAAACACGAATGAAATCTAGTGGTAGGCATACACGAATTTCAAGGATGTATAAGTTAAAGCGGGATTTCATATGCGGCTCCACAAAATTGTGGGCAGTCAAAGAAATTCAAATAGGAAAATTCCGATGGGTGACATGAATGCCAGGATAGGATTGGATCTCACAGGATTTGAGAAGATTATACTGAAACACGGACAATGGGTAATGAACGAAAATTGGAAGTGTGGAACTTAGATCATCTCTACAAGACGTAGGAGTGTGTATAAGAGTAAAAGAGCAGACGTGTTACAGATCAGTACTTTCTGATAAGCAAAATTAAATCGAAGCTCAAGAGTTACATATCATCTCGTAAACACAACAATTAATACAGTGTAGAAAAACATCAAGAAACAAGTCCACAGTTTATGGTCATAGTCTCTAATAAATACCAGGTCCTGTAACAGTTAGTAGACGAAGTGTGTACGAAAGACTGCTGGCTGCAAGATAAAGCATGTTTAGAGAATCACCTTTAGAAGTGCCTAGCAAGAGACAGAAGCTATGAAGCATGAATAACGCCGGAAACCCTTACAACTACAGAAGCAAGGGGAAGCAATAGCAGATATAAACAATCGCAAAACTAAAACTACGAAAGCCAGTGCTTAGGAAACATACACACGAGCTCTTAAAAAAGCGGATAAAGGCGAATAAAAGACAATATGAAATGACCCCACAAGAGAAACAGAAGAGAGGCTATAATTATGAGATCTTTCCCATCAATTTTAATGACTTCAAACAATTGTAGCATTTCAGAATGTTTCACTTTATCAAAAGCCTTGGTATAAACTCTATAGCACAGGTATATAGGAAACCATAAATACATTTGGATTTCATTATCTGGCAGATGAAATGCACCGTTGGAACCCGCGAATATGCGCTGCTCATGATAAAAGACCCACACAGCCCAGATGAATTCAGGTAAATAAAAACGATTAAATAGTAGCATTAGAGGACTGGACACTAAGTACCAGTTGCACACTATTTGATTTAGTGAGCACGCAGCACTGTTTGAAACTGTCGGCAGTCTTCGCGAACGGGCATTTGATTAAATCACTGCAAGGGTATAGAGATCATACAGTTGTGTTTATCTTCATGCCAGGACTCGCGGGTTTTCTGAGGGATGAAGCAGAGAACAGGCTGACTGCGCACTGCCGCTATGTCAGAGAGTCAATCAACGGATCCAACAAGCATTATGAGCCCCAGTTGATTTATAACAACAACAACAACACATTCCTGAAGTGGGTCTGAGAGCGAGCAGGAATAGGTAGTCAATCTTTTACCTCACTTTGACAAGCGATAAGCCTAGGTCTTGAACCCGCCTCTGACAGTGCTTAATATTCCGGCTAAAACGAGGACTTTCAACAGAATGAATCAGCATCAATTGTCACAATACAAGCTTTAGGTTTGTAGTTTAGCGTGGCAAGGAAAGGGCAGCACGACAAATGCGGGAGTGGGTATGTAGCTCTGAACCTGGCTGACAGTCACTGGTTGTACAACGATGGGTTTACCGTGGGGGAGATGGGAGTATTTGTCACTACTGTATGGGTCAGAAACAGAGAGAATAACTGAAATAATTGTAATAAACAACATACATTTACTTTAGTCCGTTAATGCTTCGAGCAGGAAAAGAATCCCCTGCCGATTAAAGATCAAACATATATCAATAGCCTTTAAGAAAGCACTATACAACGCACTCTTCCTACCAATTCTATGCTACCAATGCCAAACCTGGACAATGAAAGAAAACTAGAAAAAAAAAACATCACAACGACAGAAATGACATTTCTGAGAAGAATACTCAATGTATCAAGAAGAGATAACATTATAAATGAAGAAATCAGGACTAAAGTTGGGGTTATATGAGTTCTAGATTTTATCAGAAAACAGCAGGTTAAATGGTTTGGCAATATAACTAGATTACCAACTAACAGTATACCTCAATAAGTAATGATGTATAGACCAGACAAACGCAGAGGAAGTGGCCGGCAACGTAAACAATGGATAGAGGAAATTACAGAGATTATTGGAACCTCAATATATGGAGCCCATATACGGGCAATCTCATGCTGTTTATGCTTCACCTCGACACCGCAAGGGAAAAGAGGAACCTGATGAAATGAGATGTTGAGACACATTCACTAATTGGCGTCTACGCAGAATAATGGGAATAAAATGGTATGACAGAATAACAATGAACTAAGAGCTGAAGATATATGTTGTAAATAGAAGAGGGGGGTGGGTGGGCTTTAAGCTTGCAGGCATACGAGCAAGAGTTAGACAACTATACAACTGGGAAGAAAACATCATGAGATGGACGAAGTGAGTATCACAGAGTGTACAATCAAGGCGAGAGGCAAAAATATTAAAGATCCATCTAAGCCACGGGTCACCAAACTTTTTTTTCACGGCGAGCCGGATAACTGACAAACTGACGAGCGCTGGCCGGATACTCATTCTGTACAATACTTACACCGGTCTCCGTGGTGAAGGTCTTACCGACGTGGTTCGTAATCCCGTATACCCGCGTTCGAAACACACCTGCGCACGATTTGGCAGCAGACCGCGTTGCGCTGGTTTTTTACGCTACTGAACGTAAACTTGCCAGGACATCAGCAACAGCAAAAAATGCTGGTGTTGACTGCAAACGTCCTGTAAAGGATATGCAACTAACTTTAACAATGCTTGCAAGCCAGAACAAAAGCTCTGGTAAAAATTACGAAAAACTAAGTTAATCATGGGTAAGTGGCGTGCAATGCACATAAACAAAGACAACTAACATATTTATTTACTTAAAGAATGTTATAAAAATAGGTGACGTTAGCAAAAAGATAGTTACATCAGACCTTGTGTCCACATATCCGAATCTCACAAACTAAGAAGCAAAAAACGGTTAGTGAGATTTGTGAAACTGATATTTGGCTTTCAAGATATCATCAATGTTTGGTTTGGGACAGCTGCATCCAATCAAGAGAATTGCTTTCAAATGTTCATCAATCAATCGTGTTCGATGTGTTGACTTCACATACTTCATTTTTGAAAATGTTTGCTCACAGAAATAAGTTGTTCCAAACCCTGGTGCCATACCAGCGACACATTTCTTCAGTTTCGGAAACTCAACATCAGATAAGCAGCGGTAAAATTCAACAAGTGTTCCTTCTCTGTGCTTTTCTTTCAACAAGTCATTTGCTTGCAAATCAATGAGCTCCAACTGTAGTTCAACTGGCACATCATCAAGGTTACAATCGAGCGGATTCTGGAACAGAAGAATGTCACTCTCAATTCTGTCAAGATCTGAAAATCTCTCCGAAAAATGCTTTTTCTAGTCGCGAATAATTCTTTTTCGGAAAATCGAGGTTGACATCTTCGGCGATTGTAGCGCAAAACTCTTTAACACTGTGAAAATAAGAAAGGTTTTCTCCTTCTAATTGTGCTTCAAACAATGACAGCTTTCTCTGAAGTCCTTCGATGATTCTGTAGATATCACAGAGGAGGTTTGTCTTTCCCTGAAGTTTCAAATTCAGTTTATTTATGTGGGATGTGATGTCGACCAAAATTTACAACTTTATGACAGCCAGGTAGGATCTGACAGCTAGGGATCAGCTCTATCTTTTTCAGTGATGAAAACATCTATTTCGTTTCGGAGCTTGTAAAAACGAAACAGGACTTTACCGCAGCTGAGCCGCCTCACTGATGTTTGATAAGACAAGTCACAAAATGCAGAATCAATTTCTTCAAGATAATCCTTGAACTGACGGTGATTAAGTGCATGTTATCGAATGAATTTCACAGCAGAAACGACTGGTTTCAGTACACAAGAAATATCTAAGTCTTTCCCACAGATTGCTTGTTGATGTATGGTGCAGTATATGAACAGAGCGCCGGGAAGTTGCAAATCTTCCAACTGAGTCCCGATCTTCCCCATCCGACCTTTCCTCACTCCAGCCATATATTTTCCCCCATCAAAAGTAACACCTCGAAGTTGATTCCACTGAAGGTTATAGTCTTGCAAAACATTTTGCACTTCCATGACATTGTCTTTTAAAGTTATTGTTTCGTACATGCTGCAAACGGATGCCAACTCTTCCGTTATTTGAAAGTCCAAATTGATATCAAGAATGAACACGAGAAGTTGTGACGCACTCGAGACATCAATAGACTCATCCAGCGCCAAAGAATACCTCAAAATGTCCTAGTTTTCTCACGTATCTGTAGTACTATGTTCTTTCCAAGTTCTACGGTTCTTCGCACAATTGAACTTGCCGAAAGGCTGATAGTTCCAAACAAATCGGCATTCTCAGGACACAAGTCATTTGCTGCTTTCATCATGTACTCTTTGATGAAGTTGCCATCAGTAAACGGTTTTCCTCGTTCTGCCATCTTATGCACTATTTTGTAACTTGTACGAGTGACAGATTCATTTTCAGCAAATTTCTCGTGAAGAGATCTCTTTGTGTTTCTAAACCACGTTTCATGGACTCATATTTCTCAGAGCGTAGCTTTCCAGAAAACTGTGAATATGTTGATAGATTTTTGTTTTGTAGTGACGCCGAAGATTGTACTCTTTCAAAACTGCAACACTTTCGCTGCATATCACGCAATTGGTTTTCTGATCCTTTGTTTCCACAAAGAAGTACTATACTCCACATTCTTAATTGAAAACGCGACACTCGGCGTCCACTTTTCTTTTCTTATTAGCCATAATGAAGGGTGAAGTACACGGGATCTGAGAATGAAAAAGACATTGAATTAGAAACATAATTAAAATCCTATTGAAACACAGTTAAAGCAGAGGACTAGGGGTCACTTGTGAAGCTATGGCGCACCAAACGTGCATATAAAGTTTATAGGTACCTTTGGTAATAGAATATATCACATAATAAGGTTTGCAAAATATATAAATAGGGCTGCCCTAAATAAGCAGTCTAGAGCAGAGCTTTTCAACCAGGGTTCCGCGAGTGACAGCCAGGGGTTCCGCCTAAACAGATTTAAATCGTCTAAATGCGACATTTCTGCCCATCTGGTTTATTACGTAAAGTAGTACAGACACTTGGATCATCGCACAGAGTTCCCTGAGAAACGTAAACATTTGCGTAAAGATCTGCTCGAGCAGAAAGGTTGAAAAGCACTGGCCTAGATACCAGCTCGATTAACACTTTGACTGGGGAATTCTTCTGAGCTGGGGATAATATTTTCGTATTAACACGAGGCTTCCATGACATTGTTATGCCATGTTTGCTACTTTATTGCCTCTATTCACACTTGTAGTTCACTTACTACCACTGTCAAACAAACAAACTCCTTGTTACATACCTATAAAATGGATGACTGGCAAAAACAAAGTAAATATTTCTAGGGCATCGGACCTCTGTTGACAGCCGGATGCAACTGGGGAAGAGAAAGATGCGCGCGTGTGTGTGTGTGTGTGTGTGTGTGTGTGTGTGTGTGTGTGTGTGTGTGTGTGTGTGTGTGTGTGGTAACGTCAGCGTGTAGGCGGCGCTTCCACGAACTAAGGAAGGACTTGGGATGGCGCGAAATAAGCAAACATTACAATAAACAATAAAAGCTAGATACAATAATGTATAACTGAAAATGATGATTGATTGATTGATTGATTGATTGATTTAGGAAGCAAGATCACAGCATTCGGGGCATTCCCATAAGTGCTCCGTCCCCATCCTCAGCAGCCAGGGAAGAGTTCCAACACTAATAGTACCAGTAGCAATCTGATTATAAGTCCGTCTCGCCTTTCCTCTGAGCGTTGAGCGTCGGCCAGATCCCTTCGTCACTCCTCGTTGTCTCATTCTTGCCAGACCATGGTAATCCATTTGCTCCTCCTAGGTGTGCACGTGCTCCCACAAGGCCGCAACCACGTCTGCCAGGTCATGTATCGATACTCCACCAAGTTCTGCAGAGCCAGCCAATCTGTCCGCCTGTTCATTTCCCAGCACACCAGCATGCCCAGGAGAAAAGATCCAGGCGATGCTTGTCACCCGTGACCTCCGAAGCGAAGCAAGCCACTCCGCACGAAGTCTGCCCGTCCTCACCCTCGTCAGCATGCTTTCTGAGTCAGTTACAATCACGATGTGTGTGTGTTCGTATTCTCCATCCAGCGGAGAGCCGCAGTGACTGCCTCCACTTCCATTCTTAAGCTGGATGTTGTGGTATCATATGCCAGGCTCTCCTGCCCCAAACATCGACCATTAGCTTTGGCTATGAACCCTCCAGCCACTTCTCTCACCTCTTGACACCGAACCATCTGTGTAGATAATCACATCACTCGAGTGAGCATTGTCCTGAATTAGTTGCTGGATTTCCACTTCCGTGGCCCCTGCTGGCCACTCCCTGCACTCCCGGCTTAATGTGATTATAACTCTG
The DNA here is from genome assembly GCA_014155875.1 of Cepaea nemoralis. Lineage (NCBI taxonomy): Eukaryota > Metazoa > Mollusca > Gastropoda > Stylommatophora > Helicidae > Cepaea > Cepaea nemoralis. The sequence continues at coordinate 19,573 of JACEFZ010008040.1, read as the reverse complement.
CACAAGTCTGACTGCTCCGCTGGCACTCTGACCCACTCCTCTCCACGCCTAATGTTCTCCAAGGGGCACACCTGTCTGATCGTATCCTCCGCCTGAGCCATCCATGATTTTCCTCTTATCAGTCGCTGACCCTTAACTGCGTCCAGCGCCTCATGCAGTGGGTGGTCTGTGTCTGCAGCTACTCTGAGGTATGCCTTCGCCTGCATCACCTTGAGCCTACCTGCAACAGTCGGCAGACCAAGGATGTAACGCATACACACTACTGGGGTGTCTCTAGTGCATCCCAGAATGACCCGCATAGCTTCGTTCTGTATGCGCTCTAACTTCACCAGCTGACTCTCTGAGACAGTGAGCAGACCTAATTCATAATCAATTACTGAGAGGATCAAGTGCTGGTATAGTGTGAAAAGCATTCTCTGCTCTATGTCCATTGCAGTCATAATTTTAAGTGCATTGAGTTGTATAACTGAAAAAAGTACATTTAAGACACAAAGCCGCCAGGAGGTCTCCGCACGTAGGAAGATCTCCTATTATTCTAAACATAATGTTTGCATTTAAATTGTATCACAACCTCTTGTGTTCCATACGTCATATCAAGCAAGTTCGAGTACCGTCGGCGGGCCGGATGAAATGACGTCGCGGGCTGGATCTGGCCCACGGGCCGTAGTTTGATGACCCCTGCTCTAAGCCAACCTTCATTGTGGTGATGGCACCTGATTGATGATGATGATGTCTGACCCATCCATTACCCTTACTTACTCGATCACCACCATGCCTGCCAAACAATAAGCTCCCTCGTTGCATTTTGCGCCTGTGTGCCCCTGTGCATAGATGAAAGTTAGCTGGGCTATAGTGCGTTCACAAATGTTTGCCCCCGTGTAAAACTGCATAGCTAAGCAACCAGCAGATTTCAATGTTTGTTTATATGCGGTATATAATTTGCGGGTGAGAGATGAAGTGCATACTATGAAATGTATTACATCTTCACATGGAAACATCTGTGTTCAGTAATGAATATTCTCCGTGGTTTACGGGAATTTCCTAATGAGAAGAACGTCACGTGTGGAACGGAAGTGTTCAGATGTGACGTCAATAATTACTGTAAACTAAGTTTGCTAGCGTGAATTCAATACATTTTCGCCACACACACAAAAAAAAAACATCAAAGCAATTTTGCAGCTTTCCATAATTTCAGTTGCATTTGGATCTATCAAAATTATGTTAATTGGGTAGGAGTAAATACAAGTCGGCTGGTACAATGTCACGAATTTGCAACAGATACTTTTCCAACAACAACAAAAAATTGAACGTGAATGAGGGCAAACATTTGTTAACGCACTATAATTGTGATGTGCTCAGTGTGTCGAGCCAGTCTTGTCTTATGAGGCCAGCCTTGACCTTCTTGAGCAGGTGTATTGGTTTGCTCAGAGAGTAGCCGGATGTGATCCTGACAATCAAACAATACAAGCAAGACTACATGACACTGACCACAACAGACCCCTTGTGCCAGCTGGTCACCGTATGTGTAGATCTAACTCCAGGTTCTAAGTATGTTTTAATGATTTGCCTGGAGGTTGGTGTGAGTGAGAGGTTTAACGCTTTATCTTTTGACCTCAGCGTTGTGAGTTCTTTCCACAAGCCGGTCAGTTGGACTTAAATGATGGATTCTTGTCCTTGACTTCGGGACGTACATAACAAGCACCTCAGAAGTAGGGGAGGATTTGCCTGATCCCGAGGGACACTGGTAATAGAGAAGGCTAACCCTCACTCAAAAATCAGCTCAGTACAATCACTTGTAGTAGCAACTACTTGTACAATCGACACTCCGTAAGTCAATCAATTATCACTAGAAGTAGCAACTACTGGTACAATCGACACTCGGTAAGTCAGTCAGGGTATCATTCTCATGACTTAAGCGTACTGGGTATATGGTGCCTGTTCTATTGTTTAAAGATCAACAGGCACCCCAGAGATGATGACGTCAATATCCCGCCGGCCGCCTTCATTTCCCAACACATTTCCTGGTACACAACCTGGCGGGGTCGACCTGATCACTGAGTTCAGAACAAACACATCACCGCCTCGAAGCAGATTCAAATACATGACCATAAAACAGCAGGCAATCATGCTAGCCAGTGACCACGGCTATCTCGGTCAGTATATGGGGTATTTCCATCCATCCATCATGAGCCATGCCGATAAGCGGCATGTTTTACCATCTCACTCAAACACCAGAGACGTGAATCAGCTCTGTGTTTCTATCTCAACAATGCCACGTAGCCAGGCCATCCAGGTGTTTACTTCTCGGTCTTCCCCTTGGTCTCTTCCCTTCGATCTTGACAGTTGTCACCAAGTTCTCCAATACATTTCTTCTCATAACATGCTTAATGAATCTAATCAGGTTATGATTTTCATTTGTTTCTTGAAGGACTTGTTCATTGGTTTTTCTGTCTGTCCATGGTACTCTTTGCCTTTTCCTCAGAAACCACATTTCCATAGACATACGATTTTTTTTTTCAAGCTTGAATTCTCATTGTCCACTAAAGTACAGGTATTTCTTGTGCATGCATATCTGCTGTTCTATCTATAGGGTCAACGGAACGCTCCAGAACTCAAATGAGTTTGCTAACGCTTTCAACTGTCCCGTGGGATCTGAGATGAATCCTGCAAGGAAATGTGACGCGTGGTAAAGAGCTGATCAGTAATGCCTGCATCATGGAGTATCTCAATTAAACTTACGTAATATATAAACCTACATACTACTTGTCATTGCCTGTAGCGTTTACAGCTCTGGTTGTCTTAAGATACGTTTTATAATATTACTACTTTAAATTTTCGTGCTTGCGATCAGACACTGCCATTCCACAAGCTCACTTGTTTGGGTATATTTGTATTTGTAGCAGCAACTGAAATGGGAAATAAAGAGGGCAATTATAAATAGATAATGCAAGGAGTAGGGCCAGGGTGACAACAAACTTCACAACAGTGCTACAACACGTTAACAACAGATTTACAACACGTAATTAACACGTTAACAATACGTTAAGTACTGAGTTAAAATAAGTTAACAATAGTTACAACATGTTAAAATCAGTTGCAACACGTTAACAACATAAATACGACACGTTAAATATAGTTAAAACCCGTTAACAACAATTATAACACGTTAACACAATAGATACAACACGTTAACACAATAGATGCACCACATTAATACAATAGATTACAATACGATAACAACAGAGATACAACACGTTAACAGTCACCACAGTACAGTAACTACAGTACAGTAACCACAGTACATAAACCACAGTATATAAATCACAGTACAGTAACCACAATAAAGTACCACAGTGCATAAACTGCAGTGCAGTAACCATAGTACAGTAACCAAAGTATAGCAGCACTCTACATAAACCACAGTGCAGAAACTACAATATAGTAACCACGGGATAGTAGTCACAGTCGAGAAGTCACAGTATATAAACCCCTGTAAAGTAACCACAATACGATCACCACAGCAGAGTATTTATAGTACAGGAACCACGGTACAGTAACCATAATACAGTGAGTGCCATGATCCTATATGAGGTCATGGAATAGTGAGTTGATAGAATACAGAGCTTCACGAAATTCAGCCTGAAGATCGAGCTGATTCACAGATTCACGCTTTACATGAAGAAGGCAAGCCGAGTCGCTGGGCAGGGGACAGCATCTCCTCCAAGCGATCATTCTGCGTTAGGGCAGGGCTACGGGTGAACCTGGTCTTACTGGGCAGCGAGCGATGGCCACACACTGTGCCCCTCTTATATTATGTATCTATGTGTTGAGTTTATAGTTATCCGACTGTGATGTGGAACAAGTGGTCGAGGTCACACGTGACCATGGCCTAACGTAGAATGATCGCTTGGAGGAGACGCTGTCCTCCGCCCAGCGATGCGCCTTGCCGTATTCATGCATGGAGTGAATCTGTGAACCAGCTCAATTTTCTACCGCTGAGTTGCGTGAAGCTCTGTATTCTATCAACTCACTATTCCGCCATCTAATATAGGATCATGGCAGTAACCACAGAGATTACTCATAGTACAGGAACCCCATTACATTCACCACAATACAGTAACCACAGCGGAGTAGTCATAGTACATTAACCACAGTATAGGTATCACAATACAGTCACACCAGCAGATTAGTCAAATTACAGGAACCAAAGTACAGTAGCCACAGTAAAGCTACAGAATAAAATAACCACAACTACATTACAGTAATCGCAGTACAGTAAACACAGTTGAGTAATCACAGTACAGTAACCAGTGCGCAGGAACGACAGTGTACAGTAACAACAGTGTACAATAAACACAGTAGATTAACCACAGTACAGTAACCACAGCACAGTAACCACAGTATACAATACTAATACAGTACATTTGAATAACGAAGACACAAACAATAGATTGCACGATTTATTGCCTGGCATATTTCGCTGCATCTCGTCAGGTACATACTGCAGAACTCACACAACTTACGTGAAATTAACTAGATAAATCCTTCAAGTTGAAATATACACAATTTCGCACAGTAATGTCGATTGTCTACCACGGTAATTTTAAGCTGACTAACATGTCTTTCTGTTTACACAATTCTGGCTTGCGTTGATAGATCATAATTGCTTCTGCAAATTTTAACAAGCGAGTATTCTGTGTTCTAAACAACACGCGAAATGCAGTCTCTCTGGACACAACATGGCGACTGGCAACAATGTGCTTGCCGATTGAAGACGCCGGGAGCTTCCGGTGTGTCGGCTCCTCGTGGCTATCATCTCCTGTGTGTTGTATCTTGTTGACCCATTGAGGTATGTGTTCTAACACCCGTTTGTTAAGCTGTCTCTCCGTTCGGCCAATGTAAACGGCCTGGCATCTACATGTGAATTGGTAACCATTGGTTTACCAATTCACATGTAGATGCCAGGCCGTTTACATTGGCCGAACGGAGAGACAGCTTAACAAACGGGTGTTAGAACACATACCTCAATGGGTCAACAAGATACAACACACAGGAGATGATAGCCACGAGGAGCCGACACACCGGAAGCTCCCGGCGTCTTCAATCGGCAAGCACATTGTTGCCAGTCGCCATGTTGTGTCCAGAGAGACTGCATTTCGCGTGTTGTTTAGAACACAGAATACTCGCTTGTTAAAATTTGCAGAAGCAATTATGATCTATCAACGCAAGCCAGAATTGTGTAAACAGAAAGACATGTTAGTCAGCTTAAAATTACCGTGGTAGACAATCGACATTACTGTGCGAAATTGTGTATATTTCAACTTGAAGGATTTATCTAGTTAATTTCACGTAAGTTGTGTGAGTTCTGCAGTATGTACCTGACGAGATGCAGCGAAATATGCCAGGCAATAAATCGTGCAATCTATTGTTTGTGTCTTCGTTATTCTAATACAGTACAGTAACTACAGTTTAGTAACAACAGTGTTTCAGTAACCACAGTTTGGTGACAAGAGCACAGTAACCAGAATGCAGTAACGACAGTTTGTTAACCACGGCACGGTTACCACATTGTACAGTAATCACAGTGCAGTAACCACAGTACAGTCACAACAGCTTGGTAACCTCAGTATATTAACAACAGTGCAATAACCACAATTTGGTAACCACAGTTTGGTAACCAGTTTTGTAACAATAATTTGGTAACCACAGTAGAGTAACCGCTGTCTTGTACCATAGTAAGCACAGTAATGTAACCACAGTCTGGCAACTTCAGCACAGTAATACAGTACATTAACCAAAGTGTATAGTATCCACTGTCCAGGAACCACAGTCCGGCAACCGCAGTGACGGAAACACAGATCTAAAACCACAGTGCACTAACCACAGTTCATTAGTTATTGTATGGTACTCAAAGTACATTATCCGCCGTGTAGTACACAGCTTATTGTAACCACCTTTCAGTAGCCATAAAACAATAATCACATTATAGTAGGCACGTAATATTAACCACAATTTACTAATAACATTGCAGTAATCAGAGCTCAGTACACCACAGTGCAGTAATCACAGTACAGCAGCCATGTCGAATTAACCAAAATTCACTCACAACAGTGCAGTAATTAGAGATCAGTACACCACAGTGCAGTAATCATAGTACAGCAGCAATGTCGAATTAACCACAATTCACTCACAACAGTGCAGTAATTAGAGGTCAGTACACCACAGTGCAGTAATCACAGTGAAGCCACATCACTCCAGCACACCGGATTTAAGTAAAACGTAATGATAATTTGTGGCGATAGGTTTACGGACGCAAATCGTAATTCAGCATGCCGCGTTCCAAGCGCCGCTGCGGGATATTTGGCAGCAGACCGTCTGGAGTTGGTATTCATAAAATGTGACGAGTGCCGATCGTACAGAAATCAATGGCAAACTACTGAACGAAAACTTGTCATGCCAAAAAATGTTGGGGTTAGCTGTAACATCCTGTAAAGGAACTAACTGTTTATTTAAAAACGATAATTTAACACGAAAGATATTACTATCTAAGCATGTGACTTTATCAGCCTCAAAATAAATTCTCTAATCAACATGTGGTTTTATCAGCCGCAAACTGAAATCTCTAATCAGAGTGTATCAGCCTCAAACTGATTTCTCTAATCAAAATGTGACTTCGTAAGCCATAAAATAAATTATCCAATCAACATGTGTCTTGATTAGCCTCAAACTGAATTCTTTAACCAACACTCGAGGAGTCTAAAAAATTACATGGCAGTGCCTGCAGAGTGTGTTTGTTTTCTCATGAACTTGATGAGTGTACTTCGAGTCAAAGGCGGTGGTCGTTTTCTCTAAGACACACCTTGTGCATATAATACACACGTTTAAATACATTGGCACCTTGCCGTCTTGACAGACGATAGTTTGTGCTTCAAAAATGCATAACTACTACCCATGGCGGTAGCGAATGTGACTGATAAGGCCAATTCGCGCCGTAAATGTACGTCCACAGTGGGTGCATGTGAACACATGGTCATTTCCACCACCATGCACCATCTGACGTCTCTCACGCTCGGTGTGTAACTTGTCTGCAATAATTTTCTCCTTTGTCTTTATTCCATTTCTGATATTTGCCCTCCATTCAACACGTTCAGCGGCGATGTGCTCCCAATGTACATTATCAATGCCTGTATCAATCATGTCCTGCTTATACACATCTTTGTATCGTAGTAGAGGCCGACCCTGAGATCTCTTACTCAACTGTAATTCACCAATAAAGACGTCCTTTGGTATTCTACCATCATCCATCCTCCTAACATGTCCTATCTATCTAAGTCTACGAAGACTGAGCATGGAATAAACCGTCACATAATCTGATCTTTCCATTACTTCAGTATTTGTGATTTTGTCTTGCCACATAATACCAAGTATTCTTCGCAGACACCGCATATGAATGCTGTTTAAACGTTTCTCCTGGTGTGCGTAAGTTGTCCAGGTTTCACTGCCATAAAGAAGAGTACTAAGGACACATGCTTGATAGATATTGACTTTTGTTTTGGCAGTAAGCTTCCTGTTCTCCCAGACTCTTTTTCTTAACCTGTTCATTGTTGTTGCTGCCTTACCAATCAGGATGTTGATTTCCTGATGTAGGGATAATTTGCTATTTACCACTGACCCTAGATATGTAAAATGGTCTACTATCTCTAGTTCGTTAATAAAGATTGATGGTGCCTCATGTGCACCTTGTGACATAATCTGTGTCTTCTTTTTGCTAATTGTTACACCAAATTGAGAACAATCATTGGAGAATGCAGATAGTAGACACTGTAATTCTTCCTCAGAGTGGGTCGTAACTGCAGCATCATATGCAAAAAGCAACTCTCTGATCAGTACCCTCCTAATTTTGGTCTTGGCCTTCAATCTCTAAGCATTGTAGAGACCTCCATCTGAGCGTGAGTGAATATATGTACCAAGATCCTGATCACGAAAGGCATATTTCAGTAGAAGTGAAAAGTATATTCCAAAGAGGGTGGGAGCTAGTACACAACTTTGCTTAACTCCACTCTTGATTTCAAACTCTTCAGAAGTTGCACCATCAAACTTGATTATACCCTTCATGCCTGTATGGAACGATTCCACAATGGACAGAAGAGTTGGTGGGCAGCTAATCTTCTTTAGTGCCTTGAATAGGCCCTCACGACTGACCAAATCAAATGCATTTGTGAGGTCGATTAAGGCAGTAAACAGTGGTTGATTCTGTTCACGGCATTTTTCTTGCATTTGCCGCAATGAGAATATCATATCAATGGTAGACCGGTTCTGTCGAAAACCACACTGTGATTCGGGGTAGACTTGATCTCATAGGACTTGAAGTCTGCGCAGAACAATTCTGGCAAATACTTTCCCAACAATACACAAAAGTGAGATACACCTATAGGTGTTGCAGTCACTCCGATAGCCCTTGTTCTTGTGCATTGTTATGATGCTTGAATCTTTGAAATCCTCCGGGACTTGTCCTTCTCGCCAGCATAGCTCTATTAGCTGGTGGATCTGTAGAGTGAGTGTGTCTTGCCCACTCCTGATGACCTCTATTGGAATCCCATCCTTACCTGGAGCCTTGCCAGATGCAAGTTCATTTACAGCACACTTAACTTCTGTTATGGTGGGAAGTGTGTTCAGGTGGCCAAGAGTTGGTAGGGCCTCAATGGCGTTGAGGGCATCATCCGCTAGTTTGGTCTCGCTTGAGTAAAGTTCCAAATAGTGCTCTACCCATCTATCCAACTGTTGTTTCTTATCAGTGATGATTGGGGGCTGCGTGGTCTCGAGGTATGGTGTCCGCCTCGAGTGCTGGAGGTCCCGGGTTCAGGCCCCGGTGAGGACCGGGATTTATTTAAAAAATCCACCTGGACTTCTAGTAATAAAATTTCCCGTGGTCTCTGGGTAGTGAGATCGGACGCCCGTGTGTATTGTTGCGCACGTAAAAAATCCCTTGGCAATTGGAAATCGAAAAAGAGTAGCCTAACGGCGCTGCCCGGGCAAAATTTCGAGTTAAAAATCTACCCAAAGTATTTCAGGATCCTCGCTGATGCATCGGAGTTCGTGCATTGAGCTGAGTTTCTCCAGACTCAGGTTTGAGTTAGGGGGAAAACGGAGCACTTATGGGTTAAACCGTGTGCCGTGATGTTGATCTAACGACTAAAACTAAAATAAAAACTAAAAAACAGTGATGATTTCTTCAATCAAGGTTTTCAATGGTGCGCTTCTTTTGATCATTGGACCACAGGCTTTCTTTATCCCTTCATGTATGCTTCTGATGTTTCCCTTATCATTTGCGTTTTGAATTGACTCACATAACTTGATCCAATAGTCATTTGCACACTGCCTGGCAGCCTTTTGCACATCCTTCCTAGCTTGCTTTAGCTCACTCAGAGTGTTACGCGTTGGTCTTTCCTTGTTTCTTAAGAGAGCTATCTTCTTCTTGTCAATCAAGAGCTGCAATGTCTGGCTGTTTGCCGCAAACCAGTCCTGCCTCTTATGATCCACAGTGCGTAAGCCCTTACGGCAGTTTTATAAAGAGTTTCCTTAAGTTTACCCCACTTTTCATTTACTGTACAATTTTTTGGTGTATCAGTGAAAGCGTCTTCAAGTTGCAGTGGAAACTCAAAGCACTTTTTCAGGATCGCGAGTGTTAATAATATTAATCCTGGGGCTAGATTTGTGTTTAGCTGTGTAGATTCTCTTTGGTCTCATTCTAACCCTTGCAACAACCAAAGAATGATCCGTATCAGAATCAGCACTGTGGTAACTTCAAGTTAATGATGTATGGTTCAGATGTATCCGTGTGATGATGAAGTCCAGCTGATGCCAATGGCCGGATCTTGAATGTTTCCATGTGACCGTATGCAGCTCTTTTGTTATAAAAAAGGAGTTTATAATACATAGGTCATTACTGGTGCAATGCTCCAGCAGCCTTTGCCCATTTTCATTCATGCGACCGATGTTGTATTTTCCAAGGCACGCTGGCCATGAACTCGAGTCCTTGCCCACCACGAGCATTGAAATCACAGAGTATATAAATGTAGTCAGATTTTGGGACTGCCATGGTCACTGAGTCTAACTCCTCATAGAACGAATCCTTCACATCATCAGAGGAATCGAGTGTCGGTGCATATGTAGTAATAATGGTAGCAAAACCACACGAGGTTGCCAAGCGCAGGGATAATAGTCTTCCATTACCTTCTGCTGGAATTTCAATCATTCCCAGTAGTGAATTCTTCACTGCAAAGCCCACACTATGTTGCCTTTTTTTTCTGCCTGAACTCTACCCTTCCAAAAATGGTGTAACTGTTTTCCCTGAGTGACCCTTCCTCAGCGAGGCGAGTCTCCTGCATGCCAGCAATATCAATGTTAAGACGATTGAGTTTGGCATCAATCACAGCCGTTTTTCTCACATCGTCAATATTGGTCAAGTCAGTGGAAAATCCTGGACACATGGTTCTTACGTTTCAGTTTGCCAGCCGTTGCTTGAAGTTTCTATTTTTCGTTTTATTAGTACCTGGTGCGTTGGTTTTACAGCCTGAGATTCAGATTTTGTCCTAGCCCCAAGCACCCATTGAAGCAGGCAGGCTTTGACGGATCTGCACCAATTGACCGGGAGCTGCCCAGCTTGCGGTGGGCGGTAGCTGATCAGTGACACCTGTAGGTGTCTCCCACCGTCAGAGGTAACGCGTGGCGCCCCATGTCTACGCCAATTGACAAGGACTTATAACCCGTAACAGTTAACTCTTGCTTTTATTCCGAGACCGGTTAAGACCAGGGATGGAGTTATTGCCTCTCCATAGCACAGAGCCTGGGCTAAAATATAGAGACCATAAGTTGCCCATGCAGTATGATCCCTCTCTCGGCCTGCCTAGTTCACTCCAGAGGAAAGGTAACACCAATACATCTGGAACAAGACCAGCTGCAGAAGCTGCCGGATCAGCAAAGCAATGTCTAACTATCCGCCTGTCGCAGCTTCGATCCTAGACCAGATGCCAACCAAGGTTTATGGCATGGTTTGCCCTGCCATGACATTTTGTCTGTACGCTGCATTTCCTCGCACCAGGATAAGGCTTGTACCCTCCCAATTGCGCTCCTCCGCCCTAAGCCGTTCGCACAATATAGGGTGTCGGGTTTCGTAAGCGCTGCCCAACATTCGGCGGCAACAGAACGCAAATAGTACCGTCTACTGTCATACGGTAGCTCAGTCATATCTGACTAAGACCTGACACTCAACACACGTTAAATTCACAAGTTTAAATACACGGGTAACGTTAATGTAACACTGGCGTTATTAACATCTAAACGTGTGTCAGTATCAGCCTCTAACTGAATTGTATTTGAACCCCTCGATGTGGCATGAAATAAACATGATTAATTCTGCAGTTTGTGTTTGTGTTCTGGTCAGCTTACGGTCTGTATTCCTCGACTGTCATCAGACACATTTTGTTTCATTAGCATCTTGGGTTAGATTTTGTTTTAACGGATTGACATGAAAATACTGCGCGCACATATGTGGCTGATTGGGTCACTTGATTATTAATTTAAGGCCCTAATTACACCTTCTCTTATGAGCTTGAACGGAGTAGTTTAATGGGGGAAAAAAATTAAAATGGAAAACTCGCAAACCCATGAATCAAATTCTCCTCCAGCAAACGCGACTGTCCAAATGAGTGACAGATACGGCCACGTTTCATTAGTACAATGTTCAGCGACGAAGCTACTTTTTAAAAAAAATGTTTGCATATCCTTTACAGGACATCGCTGTCAACATCAGCATCTTTCCCATTGCTTTCTGAGCGACCGGCTCACATACCCCGTAAGTCACCGCCGCGGCCAGAACCCCCACAGATTCTCGCCGTGAGTCACACCACTCACGAGAGTACACGGGATCACGGAGAAAGACGTTACACCCGTAGGCCAGGTGAGCCGGCGGTAATGTGAAATGTGAAACATGAAATATCCATGACCAGCGCAACTAGCACCGTTGCATCAAGTCAATGGAATGTAAATAATGATGCCAGTGTAAAAATTACCAAAACGTTGAAGTAAATGGTTTGATTTCTAAACACACGCTTTCACTCCATAACGATATCCACCACACTTGCTCTAATTCCCTCTCAAAGATTAAACAGAAAGTCTCATAGCAAATACTGATGTTGGTGGGTTAAATCTTAGATGTTTGCATATCCTATGCATCCACATATGGAGTGAGGTCAACAGTTCCCTTTTTCGTTGCCTTGCCTTTCACTCACAGAAAATTCACGGTAAATTATAAAGACTGTTTTTCTGAAGACTACGGGAAAAGAGGGAAATTGTTAGGAAACATCATAGCCATGTACCACTCTAGCCCAAGTGCGTTAAGAACACAAGAAGGTATATCAGATTTGTTCACAGTCAATAGAGGAGTAAGATAGAAATGTGTGCTCGCCCCATTTCTATTTAATATCTGCATGGATAGAATATCTAAGAAGCAAGCCTTACATATCAGATTCAGAAAATTTTTAACTCTTTACTACAGAAGAAACAACAGATACACCCATACTAAATTACATTTTTTTTTTTTTGCAGACTGTCAGTGTCTGGTTTATATTGATCAGGGCAGAATGCAAAATTATATTAATAAGCTAAGTTCAACATGCAGCAGATACAATATGAATATAAATACAGCCAAAACTGAAGTAATGCAAGTTAGTCAACTAAGTATACATAAATACATAGTACATCTCTGAAACACGTTAACGAATTCAAATATCTTGGAAGTATCATCACAGCAGATGGCAGAATAGAGAAAGAAATCGAAATCATATATCAAAATGCAAGGGCGCTTATATATCTAAAAACGGGTATAACAGAGAAAACAGAGAAAATGAATGGATAAATAAATGAGAACGCTTAATCGTTCCAAATCATGTCACAACCTACAGTGGTGTAAAGATGGATAGATGTGCAACACTGACTGCTAGTTGACCAGTGAAGAAAGTAAGAATAACAAGGAGAATCAGATCATCACCACAACGTAGGCTCGCTTCACTGAAAAGGATAGTTTATAGATATCAGAAATAACTCAAGATCTTAAGCAGAGGACTATGCTATAATGTACTTCCCGATCAATGGAATGCCTAGCTGGGTTGTACCAGAACTAATGAGTAGAAGAAACAATAGACAACATACGTTGAACAACAAAGACTAAAGAAACAAGTTCAAAACAATTTAATGGATCTTTATTTTGTCAAGTATCTTAGCTCTTAATCTAAACTGTGCGGACATTAGAGTATGAAGTCTAGAAGCAGAGACAATCACTACTCAACATCACATTCTTCCATACAGGTAGTCTACAGCATATAGCCACACCCTTGCCTTGATCGGTCGGGCCCACAGGGCGCTCTTAGTACCCCGCAAGTATATCCATTAAGCCGGCTGGCCAAAACAAGATAATAGAAAGACAATTATCTAAAGAATAACAAACATCCAATCAAGGCACGAACGTGCGTCTCCCGGCATGGAGATGGGGCCCACTACCCTGTGATACCCAGCACAACACTATGGACTACCGTAGCCCACAGCGAAGATAAGTGGATTGGGCTCCAGATATTATCGAATCCCTGTGACTCAGTCAAATCCAATATTGTGCCCAGTACAACAGGCGGAAGTCACATCCTCAAACCGACTATGACACATTAACATAATAAGATTACAACCTCAAAGACAGAAGCCTAAACATTAGTGTGGAAAGCTCTACCAACTAGTCAACAAGAAACCCAGGAATACCCCCTATACAGCTACGGTTGGAGGGCCATATCCTGGAACAAATGCATACAACTGCATCTGAAATAATAAGGCAAATGCAGATAATAATACATATTCCTATGCGTTGGTTACACATGTCTATACAACATGCTTGCTTGCTTGCTTGTGTTCATTGACTTGAGCTCCAACGTGAAGTCCTGTATGTCGGATGAAGACATCCTGTTGTCCAACATCAGTGTGATGTCATACAGGACCTGAGGTTTGCATGAGTATCCGTTGTCCCATGTCTGGCTTATTGGTGTGCAGACTGGTGGTTCCTCGCCGTACAGGCAGACACTCTATGACTTCGGAGGAATCGGCGATCCTATTGACCTTAGCCAGGACCCCAAAGGGACCTGTTGCCCAGGACGCTCGACGAGGACGCGTCAATAGGTCTTGGCCAGTATATAACCCGGCCCTGGTGCCTTGGAAACCCCTCTGCGTCCCTATACAACATAATTTCCTGCTCCAATATTACAGGCTTACATCAATATTACCCACTGACATTACTATTACACAGATATCTATATTTCACAATGACATCAATCAGTGCCATACAAAGTTGACATCGACCGTCAATACGCAATCATTGATGACTCACCACTTCATGGCAAACTACTTTACAGCTCCGCTATCCACTATGCAAACACCAGCAGTCATTGCTCTTCTTAATAGGACAACACCAACAAATAAACGTATCCACACATCACACCAGGTACCTTTACGCTGATAGGACTACTCCACACCAGATATAGTTTACATCCATTCACCTCAGCTACTACAGGCCGTTACAAACTGTGGCCAACATCAACACCATCGTAACACAGTCACCATAATCACCATCATCATCCTCATAACACGCCCATCATCATGCGTACATCACCATGGTCATTATCATCGATGAGCACACACATCACCACATCATGGATAGACACACACACTAAAATACATGATGTACTGATCCATATTGGCCCATTGGATCTTGATGTACTCCCTTGTACTCGTACACAGGATACTTATACTTTAGTGGAAATATCAACCAGTGTCATCCCGGGTCAGCACCAAGCACAGTCTATCACTGTATGGGAAAATACACAACAATTCTTACATTTACTGCTGCACACTTCAGCAACTATCATTCCCTGCTCGTCATGCAGTCAAATACTGTAGCATGGTCACCATATGACACCATCATGATGATCATCATCAAGCGATCGATATAATAATCATAAGCAGGATTAACACAAACGCAAACCGAGTCTCTTAATATCAGACATGTATTGTTTGCATTGGTCACAGCAAGACATAGCATTTCATATACCAGGAGGGTTATCCTCATGGGACCCCAACCAGGAACTCTTGCACTGGCGGGAATCTGGAATATCATCAAACAGCATGGACAGAATAAATAACCCTGCATTGGCAACAATAAAGACAAAGAGTGCCACATAGACACCAGCTGCAAATCAGACACATGCTATGCATTTCCAAATGAGACTACCAACATAACATGACTCCCTGTAATAATCGAATTCACACTGGAATATTATAACATGGGTACACAGTTTCTTCCTCCTGACATGGGAAATTAAATACATTCACAACACACCTTCAGTTAAACAATATGCCAATATAGTTCACAGATTGGAAGACTTGAAAAGGTACAAAACGAAGCCATGCGCATCATTTTGGGCTGCACGAGAGACACCAGCTGTGTAGCAATGAGATACCTCCTTGACTTCCCGACAATGGAACACAGGATCAAGATCTGGAGAGCTCGTGCATACTTAAAAATAAGTGCAGATGAGCAGCACCCTCTGCATGACGCTGTATTCAGAGAAAAGGGTGACAGGCTAAAGAGGGGCAAATCATGGATGGGTCGGGCGGAAGATGTCGTCGGACAGGTCTGCAGTCTTACTAGTATCAACCACGGCAAGGAATGGGTGCCGGTGCCTCCAGATTTTAAGTGTACCTTCTCCTGCATTATCACACCCGACAGACGGTGCAGAGAGCAGAACCCTGCCGCTGTCAATGCAGAGGTTAACGCGCTCATCTATGATCACTCAGATAGCCCCGAAGTGCTCATCTATACAGATGGATCTGTTGTAAAGCAGCAGAGAAGTGCGTGGGCATTTACAGCCCGTTCAGCGGGCCGAACCGTTCAAGAATCCAGTGGTGCCCACTCTATGACCACGAGCAGCATAACGATGGAGGTGATGGCAGTTACACAGGCTTTCATATGGCTGGAATCACAGCATTATACCAACGTGTGTGTACTAAGTGATTCAATGAGCATGATTCAGAAGGTCGAAGCTGGATCTGTACGTAGACAGTGGACTGAGTCGCTGCGGAAGTCTGTTGTCCGCAAAGTCACCTTCATCTTCGTCCCGGGACATGCGGGAGTCGAGGGAAATGAACGAGCTGATAAATTGGCTGGCTCTGCACCCCCTGTAGATGGCCAGCCCATGGATCGAGCCGATGTTATTAACGCCCTTAAAGATATGGCGAGAACAGAGGATTTTGACGCCAGTGATTCCACATCGCTTTCCAGGATGAAAGACCTGGGAGTAAGAATCGGCACTGCCAGACGCGAGAGGTACATCGGGAAAACAAAGCGCCTCGTCAACCAACACAGAACTGGCACTATTAGCCACCGGACGCTGATGCATATGCTGGGGGGAGGATCTGAGCACCTATGGACATGTCCGGAGTGCAACGAAGATACCCCAACTGATAACTAACTAACTAACTAACTAAGTTCACACTTATTCACCCCAACCAAACACAGACCATTATAACTACTGGCCAATACAGCAATCATCAGCATAACCACACCATCACCACTATCACGAACATCACCATGTGACCACAACAATATGACATCCATATCACTGCCAATGGTCGTGAATAATCACCATGGCAGCTCCTGAGATAACCCCATCTATATAGTATTAGTACAATAAACTCACGGCTTGTACACCGAGATGCACGGTACTGTCCCATATCTTCATAATATGTGCTCTATCCAGTCCTAAGCTGCTATGATCATAAAATTCATGATAAGAATACTTAAAATGACAATTTCAACAATCTGTATGCACTTGCTGACCAAAACACTAGCTCAACACACTAAACATTAGCTCAACATCCGGAACAATATTACTGCTTCTGGCAGCTGCTTCTGGCAGCATAAACACCTAGTTTACTTTACCTCCTTGTGTCATGTCATGAGACGATAGACATTTGAGAACATCGAGACAACTGGAAAGATGGAGAGGAAGAGATGTAGACCAAGTGAAATTATGCATGATGGATTAAGACAGTGGCATTATGAAATATCAACAGCGGAGTTGATCCAGAAAACCAAAGACAGAGATCTGTGGAGAGTCATGAAAGCCTACGCTAGCTGGCATGGCACTTGATGATGATGATGATGATGATGATGATGATGATGATGATGATGATGATGATGATGATGATGATGATGATGATGATGATGATGATGATGATGATGTTTTGTATCTTGCAAAAGGCTACTTTCGCCATGAAGATTCTTAATCACTTGTTTAAGAATATTCATATTTAATTGTATATTACATTGGTTTTCCTTTTTCCCATTGACGTCCATAATCTGTGTCGCCTTACAGTTTAATTCTAACCCTAGATTTTTCACTGTGTGTAACAACCACATCTACTAAATGTTGCAGGTCCTGCTCATTGTCTGCAATCATTACTATATCACCCACATATCTAATGTTATTGATGTTAATCCCCCAATGGTGTGTTCAATTGCTTTCTGAGCGGCCGGCTCAGTTATCCCGCAAGTCACCAGCGGGGGTAGAACCGATTCCAGCTCTCGCCCGCTACGAGACTCTGCGTGATAAACGGGATTACGGAGAAAGTGGCGTAACCCCTCGGCCAGAGAGACCGGCATATGTAACATAACATAACAAAACATATGTAACATAACATATGTAACATAACATAACAAAACATATGTAACATAACATATGTAACATAACATAAGATATGTAACCACACATAACATAATACAGTATATGTAACATGACGTAACATAACATATGTAACATAACATAAGATATGTAACCACACATAACATAATACAGTATATGTACCATGACGTAACATAACATATGTAACATAACATAAGATATGTAACCACACATAACATAATACAGTATATGTAACATAACATATGTCACAAAACGTAACATAACATACGTGACATAACATAAGGTACTTCATTTTTAATTCACCGCAAACAAAGAAATTCCGGGAGTTCGGGGAAATAGCATGACATCAGGGTGATTCCATGGTGGGTGTAAGGGTGTCTTGATATACTGTGCAACTTGTATTCGGTGATAGGGTCTTTTGTGTGACGTGAAAAAAATTGTGTGCAATAAAGAACCATATAAGTTGAATGTTTTGTCGATCACTTCCGGTTGAGTGTGTGATGGACTGCTAGACCGATCGGTGGATGAAATAAATGTTCTTGGGGCCGGAGCCCTCACTGTCGTCGGTGCTACTCGTCTTATCTTGTGTGTGACCCATCTGTCTGCGCTCATCTTTGGTGTATCTGGGGGACAGTTTGCGAAGACAGTGGCATGCGGTTTTGTGTCGACCGACCAAGAAGTACACCCGATATCACTATTCTTAAAATCGACGATACCAAAAATGTAGGTAAATGCTAAAAATAACTACGCGGTTTGTTTGCGATGAATTAAAAATGAAGTACCTAACATAACATATCATGTGTAACATAATATATGCAACAACACATAACATAACATATGTAACATATTATATTTTGTGTAACATAACATATGCAACAACACATAACATAATTAAAATAGAACAAAAAATAATCACGAAATGTCTGGGGCAGTTGAGCGCATTAACAGCTATGCCCCCTAGGCTGCTTCACATAGATTACATTAACAGATCTCAGCACAATCACTATTTCCGCGACAACAACCAAGCTTCCAGTCTCAGTTCAATACAAATGGAGTGTCACAAAGTGAATGTTGACTAAGTGACAGATAGAGTGGCTTATGGTTGTGTCTAGGGTATGTCCTTGTAACAATGTGATGTTGAACAACAGATTAATCAAGATGCATCACCACCAAACACCAGTCAGTGAACAAGCGTTAATTTGCGCACATAATATTCCTTTAATTCTGAATTAACACAGACACATGTAAAATATAAATCCAGGAACAATAATTCTCTAAGAATATATCTCCATCCCAATGGAACACGTCGAATAACACTGCCTCTCAAGGCTGCTAAAATATCGTCCCACACGACAGGTATACTAGCCTCTCTCTAGGCCCGACTCAAAGTAACCCACTATGGGTCTCGAATTCCACTCACTATCCCTGGAACCCACAGTGCGGAGTTATCTTCCAAACTCCGTCACAATTCTTCACTTCATCAGACCACGACCTTCTCCTGGTCTGGTCTACACTCAACTCCCTCTCAGCTCGGAGTCCAAACATCAACTCCCCGTCAATCTTTGTCCCTGTCTTTTTAAACAATTCTATCCCCCACAATGCTTCACACACAACACACAACCTCACTGCTCCAACTGTCTGCCTCACCAGATGACCTCTTCTCAGCTCCCCCCTTCAATTACTGTCCTCTCATTTACGCCCTCTGGGGGACTTACTACCCGCCCTATTTATCTCGTGAATTTTTTTATCTTGTACGGCCACTCACCTTAAAGTCA
>JACEFZ010008039.1:0-23877 GCA_014155875.1 Cepaea nemoralis | reverse complement strand
ATTTTGTGGCGTTTTTCCCAAAAGCGTAAAAGGAGTTGGGATAACCTAAAATAAATGAATTACTCCACTTTGTCCCAATACATGATCAGGCATTCCAAGTATTTGGTGCTTAGATGTATCCAAACTGCTAAACTAAGCATATTACACAACTTTTAAATTAAACCCCATATTAAACTAAGACACACATGTTTAAAAATTTAGAAAAGGGAATTCAATTTTACAGAAAGCCCGCGGGACAAATTAAAAAAAAATACTTTTTGGTACAATTTGTCCCCAAGTGAAATGTTCTCCCCCAATTTAAAACCCATTCACGCGGGTAATTCACTCCCCTTTCATTAAAAATTTAGTTTTTGGTTTAAAATAAATTTTGGAGGTAATTTTAAATTGCCCTTAGAAAAAAGGGGGGGACTGGGCGATTTTTTCCCCTTTAAAAAAATTTACGTACTTTTTTGTACGATGAATCAAAAATGGGTTAAAATTTTAAAACCAGAGAAAATTGTATAGGACGGGTTCTTTAGTTTAGGAATGGAACCCCCTTTTAATATTTAATTTAGAATATGTAAAAATTTACGGGTTAACACATTTTATTTTTACATCATTAATGAAAAAATATAAATAATTTTCCCAAATTTAAATTTAAAAATTTCCCCAAATTTCCCCCCCATGATGTGCGCGTTGTCGTCCTTTTTGTTAGCGGGGTTATGCCATGAATGTTAAAGTTATTTTGGCTGTCTCTTTTAGTGTTGTCGGGCGAAAGTTTTTTCTGTTTTGGCGGGTTTTCCCAAAATTTTGTAGGGAACAGCCCAAATATGGATTGTTTTCAATGTCCCCTATGAAATATTACAGTTTTTTCAGAGTCAGTTCACTGATTGATTTATTGGGGAAACACAAATTTTCGTTTTTTGCTGGGATCGTTCTAGAGCTTTGGGGACTTGGAATTTTGTATAGGCTTAAAGGATAGCTCTTAACGTATCCCCCCTTCAAAGGGTTTTTCGTAATTAACCCAATACTGAGAGTACCAGCAGGTGGGAGAGTTACACTGTTATATTGGCAAAAACCCCAAAAATAAAAGTATCACAAATTTCTAGTTTTGGCGAATGGCGAAAAAAATTCGAGATGGCAAGAGTAAAAACCTTACTGGCCCCAAAAATTTGTTTTCCCCTGATAATAGGTCAGCCATTTAAAAAATTTTCGGTGCCTTTTTGATTTTTGGGGGAAAATTTTGAAATTTGAAATCTTGAAGAAGAAGGGAAACCCTTTTTTTAACCCGGGGGTTTTTTTGGGCGATCCATGGTTAAGGAACCCAATAATGGCGAACTTTTCTGTGAGGACCACAAAATGAAATACCCAAGAGGAACTTAGAAAAATCTCAATATACAAAACAATAGGGTTAAAGCCTCCCCCTTTCCCCTGTTTGGGATAAAAAGGGTTTTCAGCCTTCTTTTGGGTTTGCGGCTCACGTAGAGAAACCCGGGGGTCTAACTCCACCACTTCCCGCATTTAAAAAATCCTCCTATTGCGATTTAAACGCCCCGCATCTGTGGCAAAATAAAGGGTTTAAATTTTATTGTTGGAAAATCGTTTAAAAAAAGGGGGATTAGAAAAAAAAAAAAATGTTTTAATCTACACATTGCATCCCTCTAAGCTGGACTTTTACAAATTTTTGATGGATGATCTTTATTAACATATCGGAAAAGACTGAGGTGAGTTTGCCCAATGTGGAATGAATTTAGAATAATTTTAATAAGACCTAGTAAACTTCTAATCTGTTTCTTTGGGTGGGCACTTCTAGATTAAGAATCTTGAAACAATTTTGTCATCTTCAACAATTTACCTTCAAAAATTCATGACCAAGGAAGTCTTTTATGTATAGCCTACTTAAACCCTTGGGAAGGTTTGATAGTAAGTCCAAAAAGAGAGTTTTGTTGAAACTTGTTTCAGGGTAAGTAAGTGAGAAGTCATACAGAAAATGGACGATTATCATCAAATAGGCTACACATCTTTAATTTCCCGGGAATAATAATCTTGTTAACCCAAAAAATGTGGCCGGTGCGTTTTCAGGCCAAAAAGGAAGATATAGCCATTCGTACAAACCCAGGGTGTTGCGAATGCTTTATTGTCTACAAGAAGGGTGTAGTGGAACTTGCCATATCCTTTTGCTAAGTCGTCTTGGAAAATAAGGAGATTGAGCCATACTTAAAATAAGATCTTCACAATGTTCATTGGGTCTGCATCCGTTGTTTTTCTTGTATTTTAAAACTCTTAGTCGATGCACAAACGGGTTGTCTGGTCCTTCTTTTTTACCCCGGGCAATCGGTGAAGAAAAAATTGAGACACGATTTTTGAATTATGCCCTTCTTCTCTAAATCTAAATTTTTTTATCTAAATTAGATCTGTAATGGGGGAAAGAATATGGTCTACATTTGCCCGGTTTTCTCAGTTTTCGGGTCAGCAAAATTGAATGTGTTATTTTATCAGTGCGTCCAGGTTTTTAGAAAAAGATCAAATTTTAATCGTCAAAAAGAGTCAAAATTTTCTTGTCGTTGTTGTTTTTGCCCAAAGTGTCAGAAAATTGTATGTCATTTATACTCCCGTCTTAAATTTCAAAATTTTAAAGGTACAGGGATTTCAGTTTTTGTCCACGTCTGTCTGTTTTAAATTCCCCAGATGCTATGTTTGTAAATTGTCTTCAAGTCATTGTCGTCGGGGTTTGTCGAGATCAACTTTGTCAATATGTCGCCCAAATTTGCCGTTTTTTGTCGATATCCCCAGTTTGTGGGGGTAATGTCCATATGTCCCCTTTCGTTTTTCGTTGTCGTAAGAGTGTTTTCTTTAACGATGCTTCTTTTTTTCGAGGTGTAATTTCGTTGGGAAAAAATTGTCTTTTTTCATCTCCGTCACCATTTGTTCCCGTCTGTTCATTTTTTTTCAATTTTTCTGTCTAGCTTTAGTTTTGGTTTTAAACATTTTTACATGGAATATTTTCAACTTTCCTTTTTAAAAGAGAATGAATTTAGGGTTTTTTCCCCTTGTTGCCCAAAAGTTTTGACATATAACCCAAGATGTAAAAAAGGGTTTTTAAAAGTTTTGGGGTCAAATTTTGGCCAAATAAAACCCTGGGGGTCGGGAAACAATACCCGGAAAATTTCATATCCCTTTATGACCCCCCAAAAAGGGGGAAAGGGGTCATGGGTTTTTTTAAGAACTTTGTTCGAGGGGTGCTTGGTGGTAACACTATTTGCTTTTATCGGGGGTTCCCCCTTTGTTTTTTTAAAACCCCCTATTTAAGAAAATTTTTCTGTAGCCTAAAGGGTCCACGATGCGTTCTTTGTTAATTTTGGGTTTTAAAGCCCTACTAACTTAAATTTATGGTGAAAGTGTAGGATCTTTTTTCTTTTTCATTTCCAAAATTGATTTAGTTAAGTTTGGCGCAAATTATTTCAAATTGTTTCCCCTGCAGTTGGGGCCCAGTTTTGGGTTTTTTTATGGGTTGTCGGGTGTTTATTGCATTTGTGTGTTGTGTGTTTTGTTGCACTTTTTAAAAGGTTTGGTACTCGGTAGATGGTAGAATCCCCCAATTCGGGGTTTTTTAATTGGGTTCGATCGCTCATGGGATTCGACCGCCCCTGCATTTTTTACACCCCGGGAATTCTTTCTGAATTATTCAGGGGTTTTGTCCCCCCCTTTTGGTTTTTTGGGGCAGATTGAGACAACCCAAGAAGGGTGTTTCTTTTGTAGCATCGCTTTTGTGTGGTGGATACCGTATTTATGTTCCCACTCTTTGTTTTTCCTTTTCGGAGCATGGGATGTATGTTGGGGGTAAATTACCAAGAAATTTCAGCAAATGGATTTTCAAAGACAGCGCAAAATACTTGTCCTGATTTTTGAACGGTTTTCAAATTTTCCCCGACCAGAGCAAGGGGGTTTTTCTCTATAGTACCTGAGAATGTGCGACAAGTCCATGTTTGTCTGTGTAGTCTTTAGTTTTCAAAAATTTAATTTTTTTCTTAACCCCACAGAAGCGTTGGCCGGAATCCCGAAAATTAATGTGACTTTTTTTTATTAAAAAAACCCGTAAAAAAAACTAGTTTCCCTTTTTAGATGACAAAAGAAAAGCGGTTAAAGCTGTTTTTTTGAAATGGGGGTTTAGTGTGGCCCAACAAAAAGAAATTTGTTGTGTCAATTTGGGAATTTGGGTACAGGTTTTTGCACTTACTGTCTGTAAGGGTGTTAATAATGTGTACAGCTTTCCCCAAAGCTCCTTTCATTGTCGTGTTGTTATCACAATCAATTAGTGTTTCCCAATTTTCTTCGTCAGACGACGTTTTTATAGTCCCGAAATTGGCCTGTTTAAAAATAACTTACGTCCATCCCCCAGAAGCGACTAAAAAGGCCCAAAAAACTCCGGCAAAAAAAAGATTTGACCGCTCTCGGTAACGTTGCCCCTTAGTCTTCTGCTTCCCCCCGCCATCATTTTAAAGGTTTGGTGAGGATAGTTAGGGGGTTTTTGTCGCACCATAGAGTAAGTGTGTGACTAAAAAACCGAAAAAAACGGGCTTTTCGTTTACTTTACCGAAAATTGGGGGAGCCCCCGGTTTAAATTTACTCTCTGTTCGTTTGGAGTATTTGGTGTTAAATACTGTTTGCTCCCTGTTCGTTGGATTTATGTTCAGCTAAAAAAAAAATGTCCCTATTTGCTGTAAAAAATGCTTTCCCCCTTGGCCCGATTTCCCTTAATACTTTTACAGCCCTTTTGTTTTAAGAACTTGGAAAAAAGGTGTGGGGTAGTGCTAACTTTTTTGTCTAAAAATTTAATGAGCTCTTTAAGTTTGTCAGGGGTGTTTTTCGTTTTAGCCGAGTTAATCCCTTTTTGTACACACGTCTTGGACTGTACTGAAAAAATCTAAAAAGGGTTTGGTTGGTTTTTGGGAACTAATTTGGCAAATTGTTTTTGGTAACCTGAAAAGAAATTTTTAAAGAAAAATGTTGGGAGAATGCGTTGTTTTAAGTATCATATCTTTTCGAAAATTTCCCTTTGTGGGCACTGTCTCAAATTACTTTTAGTGGTTTTGTGTCTTTGTTATTCAATTTATTCCGGGAAAACTTTTTGTTGGATATTTCAAATTATTGTTATTTATTTTAGTTTTTTTAGTCCAGGCTTCACCAAACTAGGGTCCAGGGGGCCCGGATCCGGCCCGCGACGTCATTTCACCCGGGCCCCGCCGCGGTACTCGAACTTGCTTGATTAACTATGAAAAATGAGACGTTTTTTTGATACAATTTAAATGTAAATATTATGTTTAGAATAATAGGAGTTTTCCACACGCGGGGGGAAACCTCCTGGCTACACTAGGTTGTTTATTTAGGTGGCTCTTTTTTAAAAATTTTTGGGAACCTTTTTAAATTTTGGGGATAAAATTTCTTTTTCCCAAAAATGAACCCGCCTCCCCGCGACTCTAAAGATTTATGGAGTAGGCATACCCCTTTGATATCCGGGGTAAAAAAGTATAGGATGCTGGGATGTTCTGTTGGGGGCCCCTATAAAAGCCCAGAAAAAGCCATTTCCCGCCTCTTTACCCTTTTTGGGAACAACTTAGGCCAAAAAGAGATGTGATGTTTTAATTTTCAGCAAAAAGGGTTTAAAAATTTAAAACCCCCTTTGACCCCCACTACCAAGTAGAAGGGGCCGGGAAACTTTCCCCCAAAGGCCCCGGCCCGATTTTTGCCACTTTTTTTTACCAGACCGCAGTTGAGGGGGTTTAGACGGGCCCTGTGAAGACCCAAAAGACCCAAGAGGACCCTTGATTGTGTTTTTTACGATTATCTGCAGGGGGGTTTTGAGTTTTTTGAACAAACCCTTTCATATTTAAATAGGAATATAGGAATATAAAAAGCTTTTGTCTGTGCTTTTGAGAACAATAATAGGGATATATGTGGGAAGAGAGGAAAAAGGAAGGCCAAAGGAAGATAGGTGAAAGGATGTGGTTTGAATTGTTTCCCCAGATGGTTTGTATTGAAGCGAGAAATCTTGCTTATGACGAGAGGTTTTCCCGGGAAAGGGTTTGTTTTTGGGGAGCAAAAGTTTCTCCCAAAGGCCCTGCAAACTGAATGAAATGATCTTTTTTCCCCATCTTGTTTTTCGGGGGGATAATTGCTTGGTTTTTTTGTTTTTATCAGACTCCCTTTAAAGTGTTGGATGTTTTCCCCAGCTGTGAGGGAAAAACCCACGGGTACTGTTTTTGGTTACTACCCAAGCAAAATAAAAGGGGAAAAATAAATTGTACTGTAAAGGGAAAAAGATCTTTTGTGTATGTTTTTTCCCATGGGGTTTGCCTATTTTTTGTCATTGCATAAAAATTTTTTCATGAATTTTATTTATTAGGGCATTTACATTTTTAATCGGGATGTTGTTGTGGGCTTTCCCAAATTACATTTTTTTTTCTGTTTCCCCTGCCCACTGACCTGAATTTCTTCTGATGTCTCTAAATCGTTGTTTTTTTTTGTTAACCGTAGAAAAATAAAAAGGGAAATTTTCTCTTTGTCTACTTATTCCTCTCTTCTTCTAGGGCCCCAAAGAACAGTCGGCGTTTTTGCTATTATCTCTATCTTTTCTGTGGGGTTTTAAACACAAAGGAAACCTATAAAACTTTTATATGTACCTTTGATGAGCTGAAAGTTTTAAACCAGGGGCCCCCTTTAGTCCCTCTGCTTTTTTTTGTGTTTCAATGGGGATCTTAATTATGTTTCAAATTTTGTAATGTTTTTTTCCATTTTAAATCCCGTGTACTTCCCCCTTTAAATTTTATGGCTAGTGGGAAAAAGGGAAAAGTGGCCCGCCGAGTGGGGAATTTAAATTACTTTTTTTGTGGAAAAAAAAAGGACCAAAAAACCAGCTGCTTTAATATCCCAGCAAAATTTTTGTTGCCTTTTTGAAAGAGTAAAATTTTTTGGGAAAGTCACTATAAAACAAAAATCCATAACCACATTTTTCTTGAAAATTACGCTCGGGGGAAATTTTAGGGAGCCCAAATTTAAACGTGGTTTTAAAAACGCAAAGAAATTTTCTTCCCGAGAAAATTTGCTAAAAAATGAATTGTCATTTTCGTACAAGTTAAAAAAACAGGGCAAAAGTTTGGCAGAAAACCGAGGAAAAAAACCCCCGGGTTTTTTCCCTGAGGGGCAACTTCTTTAAAAGAGTGTGTATGATTGAAGCAGCAAATAAATTGTGTCCTGAAAAAAGTGATTTTTTGGGAACTATCCCCCCTTTCGGCAAGTTCAGTTTTTTTGCGGAGAACAGAAGAACTTGCAGAGAAAAATTTTTGCTACAGATACGCGAAAAAGGGGCCTAGGAACTTATGGTATTCTCTTGCGCGGAAATGAGTCTATTGATCTCTCGAAAACCCCGTCAAAAATTCTCGTTTTCATTTTTTTGGGTTTTTTTGGACTTTCAGATAAAGGGGAAAAAGTTGGCGTCCGTTTGGGCAGCATGCAGGGAAACAAAAAACCGGGCGAAATTTCCTTTTTTTGGGAAAAAGGCAAACTTTTTTTCCAAAGGGAAAAAGCCAACCTTCTTCGGGGGGGAATCAGCTTCGGGGGTTTTACATTTGGGATAAAGGGAAACCCAAAACATGACTGGATGAGGAAAAAGGTCTTTTGGGGCAGTAAAGGACTCATTTGGAAGTTTGCAAATTCCGGGGCCCCTCTTTTCCCTACACTGCAACGTCCCACAGCAAGTACTTGTGGGAAAGTTTTAGATATTTTTTTGGGTTTTACTGAAACCAGTAGTTTCTGCTGTAAACGCCCATTCGGGAAAATGCACTCAATCACCGTTAGTTCTGGGGCTTTTCTTGAAAAAATTTTAATTCTAAAATTCTGTGACTTCCCTTTAAAAATTTCACAAAATTCAGTCAGGTGGTCAGACCCGGTAAAGTCCTGCTTCGTTTTTACAAGCTTCGAAACGTATAGATGTTTTCCTAAACTAAAAAAAAGGAAAAAGGGAAAATTCACAGCTGTCAATCCAAAGGGCTGTAAAAAAGTTGTCATTTTGGTCGTATGAATAAAACAAAACTTGAAAAATTTCAGGGAAAGAAATTACCTCGTCTTTTTAATCTCTACAAAACCCAAATAAAAGGGATTTGGGAAAAAAGGGCGATCATTTTTGGAACCCTAACTGGAAGGAGAAAACCTTTCAAATTTTTCACTGTTTAAAAAGAGTTTGGAGAGATTTTCAGATCTTAAAAGTTTTGAGAGTGAAATCCTTCTGTTCCAGAATCCTTTTGATTGAAACCCTTTTAATCTTTGTTTGGAAAAAACCGTTGTCTGTGGCTAACATTTTAAAAAAAGGAAAAAAGGGTCTTTAAAAGTCACTACACCCGAGTGAGATTGACTGATGAACATTTGAAAAGAAATTTCTCTTGATTTGGAAAGGAAAGAAATTTCCCAAACCAAACATTGATGGTTTTTAGAAAGCCACACGTCAGTTTCACAAACCTCACTATCCTCTTTTCCCGCTTATTTGTGAGATTGGGATATGTGCACAAAAAAGGTTGTTTGTAACTATCTTTTTGCTAACGTCGCCTTTTTTGATAATGTGTTTAGTAAATAAATATAAATATGGGGTTTGGGTCTTTTTTTTTTTTGTTTTTTATGTGCATTCCCAACGCCTTTTCCATATTAACTTGGGTTTTTCGTCTTTTTTCCTAGAGCTTTCTTTCTAGCTTAAAATTTAGTTAAAGTTTTTTTGGTATATACTGTACAGGACTTTTTCAGTAAACCCCAGCATTGTTTGCTATTGTTGATTTTTTGGAAAAGTTTACGTTCAGTATTTTTTAACCATTGCTTTTCAAAACGACGGGCCCCCATAACATAGGGGGTAAAAAAACCAGCGCAACGTTGTCTGCGGGACAAATCCCCTCGCAGTTTGTTTTCGAACGGGGGGTATAGGGGGGATTACGAAACCGCCGTTCCGTAAAGATCTTCGCCCCGGGACCGGCGAAGGGAAATTTGTACAAAATGAGACCCGGGCCCCCCCGCTCGTCATTTTTTTCCGTTACCCGGAAAACCACGCTCTTTCTTTTTGTCATTTTACCCGGGCCCCCGCGCTTGTCATTTTGCCCAGTTATCCGGCCTGCGCTCGTTATTTTGTCAGTAATTCCGGCCCCCCGCTCTAATTTTGTCAGTTACCCAGCCCCCCGTTTTTTCTTTTCCAAATTTTTTTATTTTAAATCCCCGGCCCGCCCGTAAAATTTTAAGTTTTTGGGTAAAAAACCCCTTTTCCCTTTCTGGGTTTCCAAAAAACTTGGGGCCCAACTTAATTTGAAAAAAATTTTCCCTTTTTTTCCTTTTTTTTGGGGGATTTTTCCAAAAAAAATTTTTGGCATTTCAAAGTTTTCCCCACCCATTTAGGGGAATTAAGTTAAAATTTTTTTCCCAAAATTTTTCCCCTTTGGCCAATTTCCCCTTTTAAAAAAAAAAAGGCTTTCCCCCCCTAAAATTCCCACTTTTTAAAATTTTCCCATCGGTTTTTGCTTGGTCATTCCCCCCCTCCCTTTGGGGGGTTTTTGGGCCCTTTGGTTTTGGTGCCATAAAATTTTTGGGTTTAATTTGCCCGTTTTTGGAAACCCACCCCAAAAAAGGGTCTTTCCCCCCCCAACTTCCCAAACCCAAAAAACATTTTCTTGTTTTTTAAAAAACCCCCCGGGGCCCAAATTTTAATTAAAAACCGTTTTTTCTCCCCCTTTTTCCCCAATAATTGAAAAAACCCCCTTTGTTTCTCCCCAATGTTTTTAGATTTTAAATTCTAAAAAATTCCCAGATGTTTTAAGACCTGGGGGGGGGGCCCGACACCAACCCAGGAAATTTAACCTTTTTTAAAAGAAAATTTTATCCCCTATGGGGGTTTTAAAACCCAAACCAAAGGTTTATTTTTTGACTACCCCTTGAAAAGGGGAAAAAACCTGGGGGAAATGATTAATTACCGGGGAGGGGGGGCCCATGGAGCAAATTTTAGACAACCTCTGTTTAATGGGATAAAAATTCAGTACCAAAAAAGGGGCTTTGAGGGGGGAAAGGGTTTCCTTCCTGGGGGGAGGAAAATGGGGGGGGGAGGGGGGACCGAGAAAGGGCTCCCATAAAAGAGAAAAAACGCCTTTGCAAGGGGGAGAATATAACGTGGGCCCCTTTTTAAATAAAAGGCACCCATGGGTTCAGGGAAAAAATGGGAGGCAAACGCGAATTCCCCCAAGGGGTAAAAGGAAACGGAGGGAAGGAGGGCAATTTTTCAAAAAAAATTAAATTTATTAAAAAATGAACCTTAAATATTTTCAACAAACCCCTAATTAAAAGGGCTTTGGGGAAGAAAAGAAAAGGAGGGGAAGAGGAGAAAAAAAAAAAGGAAAAGGAGAAATTTTTTTAAAATTAATTAAAATTTCAAAAAAAGACTTTTAAAATTTTAAAATAAAAAAGTTTAAGGCTTTCCCTTAAATTTTAAAAAAATTTTTTCTTTAAAAAAATTGAAAGGGGAAAAAAAAAAAAATTTTAAAAAAATTTTTAAAAAATATTTTAAAATTTTTTTCAAAATTACTTTAAAAGTGGTTTTAATTTTTTCTTTTAAAGTAAAAAAAAAAATTTTTATTTTAAAATTTTTGAAAAAAAGGGTTAAACCCCTTTTTTTTTTTAAAATTTAAAAACCTTTTTTTTAACAATTTTACATTTTTAGGGTTTAAATTGCTTTGGAATTAATAAAAAAAAAGGGATTTTTGAGTTTTTTTTAAGGTCTTTTTATTATAAACCCCAATTTTTTTTTTCAAGTTCTAAAACCCCTTTCCCTTTAAAATATTAAAAATGTTTCCCCCCCCTTTCCCAAAAACGTAAATTTCAAATTGGGAACCAATAAAAAACCCGGCCGCTGCTTTTTGCAAAAAACCTTCCTTTAATAAAAAAATAAAAAATTTGGAAACCAAATTTGGGAGCGCCGTCTAATATACATTTACCCCATAATTAAGAATTCCTTTAACAAAAAATTTTTATTTTTTTTAAAATTTAAACCCCCTTTTGAAAACCCATGCCTTTAACTTTGGAAAAAACCCCAAAAATTTTCCAAATTCCCCAAAAATTTAACCCGGACAAAAAAACCCCCAAAAAATACCAAAAATACGCCCTCAACCCCGGCATAAGTTCCATATTTTGGGGTTGACCCTAACCAATAAAACCTATTTTCTTTAAAACACCGGCTATTCTCTTTTTCCCTTTAAAGAAAATGAAAAAAATTTTCCCAACTTGCTAAAATTAAAACACCCCCCTAAAAAGCCCCAACCAAAAAATTTTTTAATAAATTATTTTCCAAAAAATCCCCGATTACTTTCCCAATAATTTGGGAATGGGCCCCCCCAAAATTTTTTAAATTTTAAAGCATGTTCCTTACAAAACCCGTTTCGCCTTTTTTTTGGCTCACTTTGAAAAAAATTTGTCCAGTCACTAAAATTTCCAAAACCATTTAAAATTTTTTAACAAAAAATTTTTAAAAAATTATATTCAAAATCCCCCAAATTTCCCTTCTGGTTATTTTTTTTAAAAATTGAATAAAGAAACCCTAAATTTTTTCTGCCAAAGCCTAGAGGAAAAAAACAGCGTTTTCGGGGGGGTAAACAGAAATAGCGGGGGTCCAAAAGGAAAACTAAGGGTTTTTCCCTCAAATTTAAGAAAATTTTAATCAAAAAAATTGGGGGGGAAAATTGCCACCATGCTTTTCGGTAAAATTGTTAAATAAGGGTTTAACATAATTTGGTTCACTATATATGGTGGGAGAGAGGAGAGAGAGGAGGGGGGTTGAAGGGAAAGGAGAGAGGAAAGTGGGTTCGAGGAGGGGGGTTTTGAATGTTTTGGGGGCCGGGGCCATGCATGTGTTTTAAGAAAGTAAAAAGGAGCGAGAAAAGGGTGGGGGAAGGTCAGGGGGCAGCCTTCGAGTGAGTTGAGGGAGAAGGGGGGGGCGGCGGGGAAGGGGCAAGGGACGGATGGGGGGAAAAGGCAAAAAGAGAGGAGGGGGGGGGAAAAGGATTTTTTGGCGGAAAAGAGGGAGAAGTGGGGGGAGAGGGGAGGAGTGGGTGTTGAGGGGGCGAGGTGTGATGGGAAGGGAAAGAATCAGGGGGAAGAGAGAAAAGAAAAAAGAGGAGGGGGGAAGGGGGAAAGGAAGAGAGAGAAAAAGGGGAGGGAAGGAGAGAGAGAGAGAGATAAAGCAGATGCATGTCATGAAACCCACGAATGTTATTTTTAACCCAGGGTGAACCCAATGTTTGGTTTTCCCCCATCTGTAAATATTTCAGTTAAAAAACCAAATTTGGGTTTTTAATAATGCATAATATAAACTCATGTTTTTATTGTAGTTTAAAGTGAGAGAGTCAGTGAGTGGGGGAATTTGGGGGAAAAAAACAAAAAATAAGTGAGCGGGAGAGGAATATTGGCATGAGAGTGAATGAGTGACCCATGAGGGGGGGAATAAAGTGAAAATGAGAGTGAATGATTGAGCTGGAGAGTAAATTGAGTGAGCGCGAGAGTGAATGAGTGATCGCGAGAGTGGAATGAGTGAGCGCGAGAGTGAAATGAGTGGAGAGTGAATGAGTGAGCGTGAGAGTGAAGAGTGAGCGTGAGAGTGATGAGTGAGAGCGAGAGTGAATGAGTGAGCACGAGAGTTGAATGAGTGAGCACCGAGAGTGAATGAGTGAGCGTGAGAGTGAAATGAGTGAGCGTGAGAGTGAAATGAGTGAGGCGTGAGAGTGGGTAGGGGATTGTGTTGGGTGGATTGGGGATGCAAGGGTGGGTGGAGAGAAGTGTATGGTGTGTGGGTGTGAGATATGTGTGCGGTGGGTTGGTGCGGGATGTGTGCATGATGTGTGGGTGGAGGGTATGTTTGTGTAGTATGGGTGAGGATATGTGTTTGGGTGGAGGATAGTGGGGTGGTGTGTGTGATGAGTGCGGGAATTGTGTGTATGGGTGAGGTATATGTGGGGGTGAGTAGGGGATGTGTGGTGGTTGGGGGAAGTATGTGGGGTGTGGGGGTTGGAAATGTGTGCGTGGTGGGGAATGAGTGGGTGAGGGTGTGTGAGTGGCTTAGGGATGTATAGGTCGGTGAGGGAGTTGTATGTGTCGGGATGGGATGTGTGAGTGGGTGGAGGATGTGTGTGGGTAGGGGTATTGTGACCGAGAGATGTGTGGTTGGGGATGGGTGGGTGGGTGGGGGTGTAGGTGCGTAGTGGAGGATGTATGCGTGAGTGAGTGTGTGTTGGTGGACGGGTAGGGAATGCGTGTGTGGGTGGGGAGAGGTGTGTGGTGTGTTGGTTGGGGATATTGTGTGGGTGAGTTATGTGTGTGTTTTGTGGTGTGTGAGTGGGGGTATGTGGGGTGGATGGGTAAGGGTATCTGTGTGGGTGTGGGTGGGAATATTGTGTGGTATCTGGGTGGGGGATATGTGTGTGGTGTGTAAGTGGGGATGTGTTGGTGAGGGATATGTCTGTGTGTGTGTGGTGAGTGGGTTGGGAATATTGCGTGGTAGGGGATGTATGTGATGTGCGGGTGGGGGATTGGGTTAAGGCATGTGTGGGTGGGTGGAAGTTGTATGTGTGGGTGGTGGGGTGTGTGTGAGTGGTTTGGGGATGTATGGGTGGTTAGGGAGATGTGTGTGTGGGGGGGGGGGGGGGTAGGGACATGTCAGTTGGTGGGGATGTGTGTGTATGGTTTTTGGGGATGTGTGAGTGGATGTGCGATGTGTGGGTTGGTGGGGGATTGTGTGCGTGGGTGGGGAATATGTGGTCGATGGAGATGTGGCTGGGGGATGGGTGGTTTGAGGTGTGGGTGGGGAGAGGATGTGTGGGTTAGGATGTGGATGGGCGTGGGATGTGTGGGTTAGTGGGGGAATGTATT
Source organism: Cepaea nemoralis (assembly GCA_014155875.1). Lineage (NCBI taxonomy): Eukaryota > Metazoa > Mollusca > Gastropoda > Stylommatophora > Helicidae > Cepaea > Cepaea nemoralis. Next base: position 9,963 of record JACEFZ010008039.1, on the reverse strand, counting down.
GTGGGTGGCGAGTGTGTTTTGGTTGGGGGATCAGATGAGCGTAGTGTGTGTGGGTGGGGGATGTGCGCGAGGGGGATGGGTAGGTTGGTGGGGTATGTATGTGTCCCTGGTGTGCGTGTGTGTGGGTAGGTGGGGGTGTGTGTGTGGGTGGGGTGATGTATGGATAAGAGATGGGCCTCATAACATGGTAATAAGCCTTGTTTATGTTTACAACATTCATTTCACAATGTTTATGTTTCTTCCTATGTAAATGTATAATGCTCTTGATGAATGAAAAACGAGTGATTGGAAGGGCCGAATGTAAGACGGGCCTGCGCGCCCAATTTGTGACCCTAATAAAGTTGATTTGATTTGATTTGATTTGATTTCTCTAAGGGGCACACCTGTCTGATCGTATCCTCCGCTTGAGCCATCCATGATTTCCCTCTTATCAGTCTCTGACCCTTAACTACGTCCAGCGCCTCATGCAACGAGTGATCTGTGTCTGCAGCTACTCTGAGGTATGCCTTCGCTTGCATCACCTTGTGCCTACCAGCAACAGTAGGCAGACCAAGGATGTAACGCATACACACTACTGGAATGTCTCTGGTGCATCCCAGAATGACCCACATAGCTTCATTCTGTATGCGCTCTAATTTCACCAGTTAGTTTATATGCGGTATATTAATTACGACTTAGAGATTACGTCCATGATTTTAACAGTATTACAGCTTCACCAAGAGACGCCCCGGCAGATATTGAAATATTCACGTAATTTCCGTTTTGAAACAAACAGCGCGAAGATTCAGAGGTGTCTTTCATGAAACGTGATTATATAAATAAACTAGCTGACAAGGCCCGGCTTCCGGCGGGGATCTATCTATCTATCTATCTATCTATCTATCTATCTATCTATCTATCTATCTATCTATCTATCTATCTATCTATCTATCTATCTATCTATCTATCTATCTATCTATCTATCCGTCCGTCCGTCCGTCCGTCCGTCCGACAGTCCGTCCGTCCGTCCGCCCGCCTGCCCACCCGCCCGCCCGCCATCCTGCTTATCTATCTATCTATCTATCTATCTATCTATCTATCTATCTATCTATCTATCTATCTATCTATCTATCTATCTATCTATCTATCTATCTGCCTGCCTGCCTGCTTGCCCGCCCGCCTGCCTGCGTGCCTGCCTCCCTGCCTGCTTATCTATCTATCTATCTATCTATCTATCTATCTATCTATCTATCTATCTATCTATCTATCTATCTATCTGCCTACCTGCCTGACTGCCTGCCAGCCTGCCGGCCGGCCGACCGACCGACCGACCTACCCACCCACCCACCCAGTCAGCCAGCCACCCAGCCACCCACCCACTACCTTTCTGCCTACCTACCTACCTACCTACCTACCTTTCTGTCTGTCTGTCTGTCTGTCTGTTTGTCTGTCTGTCTGTCTGTCTGTCTGTCCGCGCTATTAAATATTGATAAAAGTTACTGGAAAAAACGTCAGGACCATGTGTTGAAAGAGGAAGAGGACTATTGGAGAAAGGATGGATTGAAGGTTGTATGTTCGATTCCAGGCCGCATCCTTCATTTCAAGAGTGCATTTTTTTTTCGGACACTCCCGAGGGTCGTCCATGGAGCTACGGAGTTCGTGCTTTGTGCGACGCTTTCCGCGCTGCGGAAAGAAATTGAGCCATATGGGGTAAACACCCGGTGCAATGCAGCCGACCCTGTCGATTGTAAGCTACTTCTTTTATTGCACCCACTCCCATACGAATCGGGATACGCCTTTGTTTGTCATCTGAATTTGCAGGTCCCCATTACCGTAAACATAACTTTTTTAGCGAGAAATCACTAGTTGTTAAGCAAAACATCAAAGGAATGTCGCCGCTTTCAATGATTTAAGTTGTTTTTGGACCCATCAAAGACATATTCCTTGGGTGGGGGTAAATATAAGACGTCTGGAAAAATTTCATAACGATGCAACAGACAGTTTTCAAAATAATTGATCTTGAATGAAGGCAAACAAATGTGGACATACTATACCAAATGAAGCCGCCTGTCGCAACTCTACAAGAGTATGGAGTAGCATATCCCTTGATACCCTGGTAAAAAATGTATAGGAAGCTGGGATGTTGTTGTTGGCGTGCCTATAACAGCGCAGTAACGCCATGTTGCCGCCACTTTGGCCTTGGGAACAACTTAGGCCGAAGAGATGCTGATGTCTAATTTTCAGCAGAGGGTTTGAACTTAAACCCCTGAGCCACTACCAAGTAGATGGGCGAACATGTGTAACGGTACAGGTACAGAGGATCAATAACCAAGCTCTTAGGTGTTTCTTTACAACGGATTTATTGAATCATAATAAACTGATAATCATGTAGAGGTCATGAGACCAGATGTTGTCTTCTCTTGAGTTTAGCTGTAACTAACCAAAACAATCTACGTCACGGCTTGAGCATCCCTAGTAGCGTTCGTATAGGATGCTCTACCGTGCCCCTAAGTTTACGCATCAACCTATTAACATAGATGTTACTCATTCCGTTACACCCCCCTTTCTTTAAAAAGACTTTTCTTCTTCAAAATTCTTAACTCCTAACCCCTTTATCCTACACCTTCTCTCCTTCCCCCGGTCCCAAACTAACTCTATCTTAAGTAAATACTTTCTTCTATTTGTACCTTATCCCCGTGCCACATAGCAAACCACTATGAAGTTATATTTCTTCTTCGTTTCTGGCTCTTCAAAGTTTCTTTTCAAAATTTATAGATCATAAGAATGGCTCGTAAAAAATCGTTAGTATACACTTGACATTATGAAATTTCTCATTCTTTCTCCACACAACAGAGGATAGACAGAAAAGATGTAGTTAGAAAAAAGGGTAAAGAAGGGGTGCGCACCCAAATTTATGAAAGTATATAAAGAAATAGTCAAAAACAATCACATTTACCTCCCCTGCAAACATGAAAACTTTTATAAAAAGTTTTTCAAAAACATATCTTATGAAGGTACATCTCTGTTCGTTATAAATTAAGTTAATCCAAAATTTCTTTTATATACTCAATACTTATATTGCCATCCACAACCCTGCCTATATTTCACTTATCTCACCTCCAACCATAACACAATGTTCATATTCCATGAACATTTTAAATTAATTAACGCTGTTTATCACAGCTCCTATATTTTGCCCCCTCACATCCCATGACAAGCCTCCTTGTTTATCTAACCCATATACCCAACTCTATGCACTGCCATTCACAGCCCCCTTTATATTTATTCTCTATCAACCAACTTCTTATATTTGTTTCACTATCACAGCCTCTTTAAACGTTAATCACGTACATAATATGGCATCTCCTATTTTTTTAAACTCCCCCATAACCATTTTACTTGTGTAGTAACCCCATCACTTAAGTTTGGCATATGTTTCCAACACTTCATAGCCACTATATCATCAACCTCTCTACTCTGATTATCACAGCAATCTTGCTAACAGAATATACCCATGAACTTATTAGTCACAAAGAGAATGTGTCTCTCTACTAGTCCTCAGTAGTTTATTAACTCTTTTCTGAACGAAGGGTCCTAAATAAAGCCCCATGTATTGCCTTTATTCTAGACAAAACCATAACTGTTTGTGAAGTAAACTTAAGTTAAACAATTTATAAACAGAATAACTACTATTCAACAGACAAGACAATTCAACCTAAATCATGATTTAAACGAAATAAAATTATAACAGAATATCATACCCCCCCCCCCCCCCCCCAAGTTTTTACACATCATTTATCTTTCCCCTCATATCAAATAAAGGCATCAACTCATTCAAAGAAAAACATATTTCAGAATAATATAACATACATCCTATCCATTGTTAGTCTCTTTTATGGACTAACAATAACTTATTTATCTATTTAAGAAAACTCAAGAAGTCAAATCATAAAATCAATTGGCAATAAAATTACAGTAAAAATATACCACACTCGAATTTACATCCATATTAGCTATCTTAATACCTAAATATATAGTGTCATGTCTACTCCTCAAGACAACTCATTATAAGTATCAATAAAACCCTTTTCTATAACAAATGTGTCATATACATCATCAAGTATCACTTTCCTTTTTAAATCACCAAATTTATATCTTGCTAACTGCAGCATTTTCTATCAATTTATTTCCCATGTTTCCATTTCCTCAGTAACTCCAAGTTTCTTTGAATAAGTGCTATCTCCACATCAATATCTTCTTCCTCATGTAAAGTATTACTTTCTTCCATACTACTGTTGGATTCTGAATTTTCATCCATTTCTTCTTCATCTGTATGTCTATTACTAGCAGCTGCCAATCTTTTCCTTTATATATCCAATCTAATTTTTTTATCATCGTTTCTTAACGACCTTTCTAATAGGGGTATATATTCGTCGCTTGATGAATTTTCCCTAATTCTTCTCTGTCTTTTCACTTCTTTTTCTCTCTGTCTCTCTATTCTCCTTTTCGCTGCTTGTCTAGTATTTTTAAATGGAGCATTTACCTCTTCTTCCATAGATTCCACACTATCATAATAACCCTCATACGTATTTTTTTCTTCTTTTATCAGCGTTTTCGGTATTGTCTGTTCCTGAGTATCATCATAAACTGGAGTTGTTATTAATTGGCTTTGTACTGGATCTTTTCTAAAATCTGGGGGTGTTGTAGCTCTTCTGACGACTTGTTCATCTAAGTATAAGGCGTCTGAATAATAATTATTATTATAATTATTGTTTCCCTTATCATCATTATCTCTTCTTAAGTGCTCTACGTGTGCCCTTGCCATATGTCCCGTGATCTGGTTCTTTATACTGTATGATACATTTCCTAACTTTTCTAAAATGTAATAACCTGGAACCCAACGAGCATCAAATTTAGAGTTCCTTCTATGCTTCTTATAATAAACTCTATCACCTACTTTGAATTCCTGTAATTTTGTATTCACGTTTCTGTACCTTTTCTGTCTTTCTCTAGCTTTAATTATATTGTTCTTTAACCTTACATGCGCTTTATGCATTTCTTGTATAATGACTTCTTGAAAATCTTCCCCCATATATTTACATCTTGGTTTTAACAGATTGTCGATAGGTAGTATAGGCTCTCTCCCGTGCAATAAATAAAATGGTGAAAACCCTGTACTCTCATTTTGATTTGTGCGTATAGCGCTTAGTGATGGTCCCAGGAATAAATCCCAATCTCTTTCATGTTCATCGACAATCTTTGCTATAATGTCGTACAATGTTCTATGTTGTCTTTCGTTCTTAGCATTTGAAGAAGGTCTATAGTATGAGGTCTTTATATGGTTTATATTCAAATCTTTTAATAACTTTTCAAATTTCTTGTTCACAAATTCTTTACCATTATCTGTGAGTATGATCTGTGGGCAACTAAATCTTGGTATGAATTCCTGTAAAAAAATATTAATGATAGTATCTGCGCTCTTATCTGGGATTGCATAAACTTCCGGCCAGAGACTATAGATGTCCACCATATGAATTAAATATACGTTCCCCGATAGTGTTCTAGGGTGAGGACCTGATATATCTAAACTAACTTTTTGCATAGGAAACTGAGGAATATCTGTATCTTGTAAGGGACATTTAATTGTTTTCATATTCCTTAATCTGCATTTTTCACACGTATCGACATATTTACAAGAAGTTTTAAATAAATTCGGCCAATAATATTTATTCGTAAGTGCTTTCACTAATTTATCACGACCGAGATGACCATTCTCATCATGATATGCTTTTAAAACTTCACTTTCTAAATGTTTTGGAATATATTTCCTTAACTGTTCGTTTCTTTCATTCATGTAATATAACTGTTCATCATCTTGCAAAACTAAATAATTCTTCTTATATTTGTTTTCACCCGTTTCCTTTAATTTCTGTTTTATTTCTAAAACTTTTGGATCTAATTCTTGTTCTTCTTTCATATTAAATTGTATTAAATTTGGGTCTTCTGCTCTAAGTTCAGATTCTTGTTCCGATGGTAAACTCTCAAAATCTTCTCTAGTTATTATGGCAGAATCTAATATATTTACTTGCCAGTTTCGGTCGTCTATTTCCGGTTCGCCTTCATCTTCCGTGTTTCCTGATGACTGTAGATACGGGATTCTGGACAATAAATCTGCACATGTATTGTTCCTACCTGGTACGTATTCTATTCTAGTATTGTATCCCTGTAGATTCAAAGCCCATGTCTGTATTTTTCTGTTCTGCACTGGAGCTTCTAACAACGATTTTAAAGGCATGTGGTCAGTTCTAATAATGAAATTTGCGTTATGTAGATAATAGTTAAGTTTCTGAAGAGCATAATGAATAGCATAAGCTTCCATCTCAATAGTCGACCATTTGCGCTGAGACCTGCTAAGTTTATGTGATAAAAAATAGATTGGCCTTTCATTTTTAACCCCTGGTATTCCAGATTCTTTTCCTTCATATGGTTGAATTAAACACGCTCCTATAGCATTATCTGAAGCATCTGTATATACTATTAGCTGTTTATTCAAATCTGGATGTGTTAATAGTGGCACTACTGTTAAGCTATTTTTTAAAAACTCAAACGCTTTTTGACATTCATCATCCCACTTAAATCTAGCGTATTTGCCAGTTAGGTTAGTAATAGGCTCTGCTATTTTTGAGAACCCTGGAATGAAACGACGATAATACCCACAGGTTCCGATAAACGCACGAAATTCTTTTACGTTAGTTGGAGGAGGTAGTTCTCTAATAACCTTTACCTTACCCTGATCTGGTTTAATTCCGTCTCTATTAATAATATACCCCAAATACTTTGTTTCTGTTTTTAAAAATTCGCATTTACTGAGCTTCAGTTTAACATCATGTATTCTTAATCTGTCGAATACTAATTTTACATGTTTTAGGTGATCTTGTACGTCTCCTGCTGTATAAATCAAAATGTCATCTATGTATGCCAATGCAAACTTTTGCATGCCCTCTAATACTTGATTTATTAATAGCATATAATACGAAGGCGCCGTACGTACTCCAAAAGGCATTCGTAAGAATTCGTAAGAACCTGCGTGTGTACAAAAAGCACTCTTCTTTTGGGCATGTGGGGACATAGGTATACACCAAAATCCTGATCTTGCATCTAACGTGGTAAAGAAAGTAGACCCATTAAGTAAGCCTAAAATATCGTCAATCACCGGTAATGGGTACGCTACATTTTTAGTGATTTTGTTCAACGCCCGGTAGTCACATCAGAAGCGATGACTCCCGTCCTTCTTGGTCACAATTACTATCGGAGATGACCACTCTGATTTAGATCTTGTTATGATTCCCGCTTTTAACATATCTTCTATTGCTTTTTCAACAATTTCTCTATTCCTTAGAGGAGTTCTGTATGGTTTTAAACTGATTGGTGGATGATCTCCAGTATCTATTTCCATCGTAACTGTTTTTGTCCTTCCCAATTCTAAGTCATTAATTGCAAACACATCCTGATTCTCTTTTATAAGTTGTTCTAATACTTTCTTATTTTCCGGTGGGGTTTTTAACTGTGCTAATAATTCTTGTTCTCTTGTTGTTTTGTTTACTGAATATATTTGAGGTGCATTTTTCCTGAATGGATGGATCAATTCATCATTCTGCATGTTCCATTTTCTCTCACGTCTATGTCTGTTATTAATTCTTTCTCTAGGAGTTTCTGAATAATTTACCCCCGGCATTTCTACTTTATTTTTACCCGTTTCTAATATGCTGTTAATCTCATGTTCTATTTTGGCTATTACACACCCTCTGTACAATTTAATTTCTCTACCTGTGTTGTTAATGACCATTACTGGAAAAGTTAAGTGTTTATCTAATAATATTATTCCATCCGGAACTTCTAGACCAGGCTCATCAATTACCTCCCGTTGCAATTCAGTGACTCTAATCGTGTGTCCTACTAAATAATACGGATTTCTTTTTACCTTTGCTTGTATCAAATTAACTGACTGTGGTTTTAACGTCGTAGACATCTTAACTCTAACCAGTGCTGATATATGCATGTCCTCCTCTAAATCTACGTACACGTCCTTGAATTTTAATTTATGCAGATCAAACAAAAGTCTTACACCATTTTTTATTAAAAAATCTCTGCCTATAAGCATATTTCTATTTAAATCTTTCACTACATGAAAAAGATGTCTTACGTTGATTCCCCCTAATTTAAGATTTATTATTGTTTGGCCAACTACTTGTAAATTTTGTCCTGTAACAGAGTGAAGATTATTATGACTTCTAAATATTTTGCAATTTCTCATTATTTTGTATAAAAAAGTTTCATTGATTACACTAACCTGAGCTCCTGAATCAATTAATGTACGAACTCTATACTTTCCTATTTCTATTATACATGAGCTGGGATCTGTTTTATTCTCTGTAAACTGTTTGATTTCACCTAGTTGAAAGCATTCCCTACTCGTCCTACTATACCTGTTATTAAAATATTCTTTCACTCTTGGGACCTTGTTATCTTCCCTCCTACTACAGGTCCTATTTAATAGGTAGGGCGCCGGTTTTCCTGCGTTCTTGGACTTGTAAAACTTCTGTGTCTATCTTCAACATTCCTGTTTAATCTGCTATTGCCATTTCTATTTTGTGTATTCGACTGGACACGCCTGTTACGAAAAGCGAAAAATGTGTCCCCTTTGGCCACAACCCCAACAGATTATATTTGTGTTATTTGTATTGTCTACCGTCTCACTTGTAGGATTTCTCATTTGTCTTCTTCCATCATAAGCATTTCCGTTACTTCCTTGTAATGTCTGTATACCTCCTCTCCTATTCCATCCGAACCTTGTTTGTCCTATCTCCATGGGCTCTTCAATCCTGTCTTCTCGACTGGTTCCTATTTCTCGTCCTACTCTCAATCTAAATCTACGTCTCAAGTTCTCCTCTTGTACCGCTATGTCTACAGCTTGTGATAACCTCTCAGGATTTTCCCTCATCAACTTAAATTTCAGTCCATCTGACTTTATACCATCTACAAAAACCCCGACCAACATCCGCTCCATTTCTTCTCCTCGTACGTTCTGTCCTAAGAATGCTTCTTCGGCCAGGTTAATCAACCTATCACTAAACAATTGTACAGTTTCTCCAGTGTTTTGCTTGGATTGTCTTAACACTGAGAACGCATGTTGGGGGTCCGTGATTTCAGCGTACTTATGGGCTAGATCGTCCTTGAACTGCTCCCATGTCTCATCTACCCTAGCTTCTAATTTTCTTCTGATATGATCAGAAACCGGTTCTGTCGCTGCCTGATAAGCAAGTTTCATTATTTCTTCATCTGATGCTGACACCAAGTATGCATACTTCTCTATTGCAGTTATCCACTTCTTAAAGTCCTTCGCCTGTCCACTAAATTTAACAATTTCAGCTGTCATTGCATGTTGTTTCATGACTGTGTTGAATGTACCCATTACCGTCCCCACCCCAGTCAAAACTTGTGCTAGTGAACTTTGTTCTTCTGCCATTTTGCAATGTGCTGAAATATCAATTCATATAAACAACTCACATTTATAATAATTTAGATATATGATCGTATTTAAATTACGTAATTCTTAATTGTTAAATGTTCAATCAGTCAATGGTATAAAATGACGTTTAAACTTTAACTAATTACCGTTATCTATTTCTTTTCTTGATCTACGATGAAGGTGAATCTTCGTACGTCAGCCGAGAATCTATTTGTCAAGGGTCACGTATAAACCAATTCTGGAGTCTGTGTTATCTGAAGGTCCAAAACAATGTTTTCCCGTAGTGAATTTGAATAACGAAGACACAAACAATAGATTGCACGATTTATTGCCTGGCATATTTCGCTGCATCTCGTCAGGTACATACTGCAGAACTCACACAACTTACGTGAAATTAACTAGATAAATCCTTCAAGTTGAAATATACACAATTTCGCACAGTAATGTCGATTGTC
>JACEFZ010008038.1:0-26278 GCA_014155875.1 Cepaea nemoralis | reverse complement strand
TTCCCCTTTTTTTCCCTTAAAGTTTATGGTCTCTGACCAAACCTCCGTACTTTTAGAGGACCATCCTCTCCAACTCTGCATTAGTGATTCTGTCATACCATATTAGTTTCTCTAGGGATTATTCCAGATGAATTGGTTTTACCATTCCTCTTGAGTAAACAGGTAAGCCAAAGAAGATCATGCTGCATGGGCAACACAGGGTCTCTATAATTTACCCCGGGCTTTGTGCTGTGAAGAGGTATAACATTCGCTACAGCCATGGATTGCAGTTTTATGCCTTGTTAGAAGCACATGCAACAATCATCTGTGAAGATGGCCAGGTGCCAGTGAGCGATTCTGCATAGGAAACAATTAATGAGTGTTTGTAATTTATTTGTATTTGTTGTAATTTTCAAAGTTTTTGATCCTTGCACTTATTGATTTAGAGTAGAGTTCGCAATTCTAAGTTAGTGCTAGTGTTAATTTCCTCTTATTCACATATTTCCTAGGGGTATTTTAGATTTAACAATTCTAAGTTTGGTGCTAGTGTTAATTTCTTCTGATTTTCTAAATTTCCTAGGGGTATGTTACATTAGTTAGTTGGCTAGTTAGTTAGTTATTTAGTTGTTATTGTCAGATCATCCTCATTGCACTTAAAACATTCGTCCTGAAGTGCTCTGATCCCCTCCTCAGTAATCCCGCAGCGTGTAGAGATTGACGTCACCATTCTGTGTTGTTTATTAATCTTCTTTGGCTTCCTGCGTAGTGTTATTGTTTGGCCACACCTCTTTTAATTTGCTGTTCTTGCATCCTGCCCATGGTTGAAGATTCAGTCATCACTTGGTTCTCACGAACGACTTACTTCTCATAGAGCATTCAGAATGTCAGCCTGGTCCATGGCTCGTCCGCCTTCCACAGTACCTTATCTGCAAGCTTGTCAGCCCACTAATTTTCTCATACACCCACAGTCCTGGCATGAAAATGAAACTATCTTTGCCAGCCGAGACTGCTCCAGAACAGCAGCCACTATCTTCGGATCCACCCTATCTCTATCTTCTTGATCATGCTCATTGAGTCCACTAAGGCACAAGCCCGATTAAATGTCTGTGTCTCAAGCCATGTTATTCTTTACTTACTGCCAGGCAATAAAGGATGCAATCTATTGTTTGTGTTTTTCGCTATTCAAATTAATTGTATTTCTCTGCTACATAGCTTGTTTACCTCTTCTCTTTCCTTGGATACTGCAGCTGTGGTTCAGATAGTTATTACTTTCTTGTATTTAATCAACAGCTGTGGTTCAGATAGTTATTACTTTCTTGTATTTAATCAACAGCTGTGGTTCAGATAGTTATTACTTTCTTGTATGTAATCAACAGGGGGTGGGCTGGCTTCCACTATAGCACAAACCATTGCTGTGCCTCTTGATATTGTTACCCAGCACCTTATGTTGATTGGTGGACGGGGCAGCTCAAAAGGTATGACATTTCATGTTAATTACTTTTTGCACAATATTTTAAGGTTTTTTTTTTAGATTTTTTAATTTTTTTATTATTATTATTTTATTAAGTTAATTTTTTTTTAAAATATTTTAAGATTTTAAGACAGACATGTTCACCAGTGCCACACCGTATGGTCTATGAGAAGAAGATTGACCGGCACCTGCTCTTTCAAGTAATTAGTTTTATAAAATATTTCATCTTTCACCTAATTCATTCCTCTTTTGAAGAGAATGTATCATGCCTAGTAATGCACCTCGCAAGGGAAGGTTAACCCAGTCAATAAATGTTTGAAGAAGTTGGATGTGTCAGACGAAAGGCTCAAATATCTCAGCTCTGAATGTAACTTTGCCAAGAAATCACAAACAGCCAAAAAATTCTGGGGTTGACTGCAATGTCCTGTAAAGGATATGCAACTAACTAACTGCTGTAAACAGGCACAGCAAAATTACGTCAAAAACAAAAATTTCAGACGAAGAAGAAGTAATGCACCTCAAATGTCAGTGTGTCTGACTTTGACATACATTTGTGTAAGGTTTGCATCCTCTAGACCAGTGGTTCTCAACCTTTTTTAGCCTATACACCACTTCACCTTATATTCAGAATGTCATTTCCCCCCCCCCCCCCTCCTCCCTATAAATTTCCTCCCGCCCCTACATAGTATACGTAAAACGTAAAAATGGAAGCTAAAGTTAATAACACATACTATAACAAGTCTAGACGTCTACATGAAACGTGATTTGCGGGTCTACGACGTTACCTTACAAGTATGGAGGGGAAAACAATATCAAGTAATTAGTTCTTGTATTAACACGATCTTGAAATAATCTTAATCTCTCTCCTCCCCCCCCCCCCCCCCCCCCCCCCCCCCCCCCCCCCCCCCCCCCCCCCCCCCCCGAAACTCTGAAATTTCCTCGCCAGATTCCATCCAAGGTTATGAGCTCTGCCAACCCGTCTGTACATTTCTTTGTAACAGTTTTGCAGGGTGTTGGCCTTACAGCCAACTTTTTTATTTGCAACTGCTGTGGGATATTTAACACACAGCTCGAGCATGGTGCCACTTTATTAACCCATATCTGAGAATGCTATGTGTCAGATCTCACTACCCAAGAGATCGGGGGTGTGTCATATCATTAGATACCATTGTTTCTTGGAAACATTCCCAGCCCTACTCTGGGATTGAAACTGCTTCTGAGGCAGACACTGTAACATCTTGGCCCTAGCTCTCCATTTACAAAAAGATTTCCCTAAAAGCTTTTGGAATTCATCACGATACTTGGGAGACTGCTGCCAAACACCAATATTCATGGTGTACATCATTATGCAGTGGTGTAGTCACTTGTGCTCGTGTCAGGTCTTAGTCAGATATGACTGAGCTACCGTATAATAGTAGACGGTACTACCTGCTTTCTGTCAGCGCCGTACGTTGGGCGGCGCTTACCAAACCCAACACCCCACATTGTGCCAACGGCTTCGGGCGGAAGAGCGCAATTGGGAGGGTACAAGCCTTACCCTGGTGCGAGGAAATGCAAGCTAAAGACAAAATGTCATGGCAGGGCAGACCAGGCCCTAAGCCTTGGTTGGCGGGTGGTCTAGGATCGAAGCTCCGACAGGCGGACAGTTAGAGCATTGCTTTGCTGATCCAGCAGCTTATGGTGCTTGTCTTGTTCCAGATGTAGGGGTGTTACCTTTCCTCTGGAGTGAACTAGGCAGGCCGAGAGAGGGATCATGCTGCATGGGCAACACATGATCTCTATATTTTAGCCCAGGCATTGTACTGGAGAAATCATCACTGATAAGAAACAGCAGATGGACAGATGGGTAGAGCACTATTTGGAGCTTTACTCAAGTGAGACCAAACTAGCGGATGATGCCCTCAATGCCATAGAGGCTCTACCAACTCTTGACCACCTGGACACACTTCCCACCATAACAGAAGTTAAGTGTGCCATAAATGAACTTGCATCTGGCAAGGCTCCAGGTAAGGATGGGATTCCAATAGAGGTTATCAGGAGTGGGCAAGATACACTCACTATACAGATCCACCAGCTAATAGAGCTATGCTGGCGAGAAGGACAAGTCCCACAGGGTTTCAAAGATTCAAGCATCACAACACTGTACAAGAACAAGGGTGATCAGAGCGACTGCAACAACTATAGGGGTATCTCACTTCTGTGTATTGTTGGAAAAGTATTAGCCAAAATTGGTCTGCGCAGACTTAAAGTCCTAGGAGATCAAGTCTACCCCGAATCACAGTGTGGCTTTCGACAGAACCGGTCTACCACTGATATGATATTCTCATTGCGACAAATGCAAGAAAATGCCGTGAACAGAATCAACCACTGTTTATTGCTTTCATCGACCTCACAAAGGCATTTGATTTGATCAGTCGTGAGGGTCTGTTCAAGGCACTAAAGAAGATTGCCTGCCCACCAACTCTTCTGTCCATTGTAGAATCATTCCACACAGGCATGAAGGGTATAATCAAGTTTGATGGTGCAACTTCTGAAGAATTTGAAATCAAGAGTGGAGTTAAGCAAGGTTGTGTACTAGCTCCCACCCTCTTTGGAATATACTTTTCACTTCTATTGAAATATGCCTTTCGTGATCAGGATGGTGGTATATACATTCACTCACGCTCAGATGGCGGCCTTTACAATGCTCAGAGATTGAAGGCCAAGACCAAAATTAGGAGGGTACTGATCAGAGAGTTGCTTTTTGCAGATGATGCTGCAGTTACGATCCACTCTGAGGAAGAATTGCAATGTCTACTATCTGCATTCTCCAATGCTTGTTCTGAATTTGGTTTAACAATTAGCAAAAAGACGACACAGATTATGTCAAAAGGTGCACATGGGGTACCATCAATCTTTATTGACGACGCCGAACTAGAGATAGTAGACCATTTTACATATCTAGGATCAGTGGTAAATAGCAAATTATCCCTAGATCAGGAAATCAACATCCGGATTGGTAAGGCAGCAACAACAATGAACAGGTTAAGAAAAAGAGTCTGGGAGAACAGGAAGCTTATGCCAAAACAAAAGTCCTTGTCTATCAAGCCTGTGTCCTTAGTACTCTTCTTTATGGCAGTGAAACCTGGACAACTTACTCACACCAAGAGAAACATTTAAACAGCTTTCATATGCGGTGTCTGCGAAGAATTCTTGGTATTAAGTGGCAAGACAAAATCACAAATACTGAAGTATTGGAAAGATCAGGTTGTGTGACAGTTTATTCCATGCTCAGTCTTCGTAGACTTAGATGGATAGGACATCTTAGGAGGATGGATGATGGTAGAATACCAAAGGATATCTTTTTTGGTGAATTACAGATGGGTAAGAGATCTCAGGGTCGGCCTCTACTACGATACAAAGATGTGTGTAAGCGGGACATGATTGATACAGGCATTGATAATGCACATTGGGAGCAAGTCGCCGCTGAACATGTTGCATGGAGGGCAAACATCAGAAATGGAATAAAGACAAAGGAGAAAATTATTGCAGATAAGGCACACACCGAGCGTTTGAGACGTAAGATGGTGCATGATGGTGGAAATGACCATGTGTTCACATGCACCCACTGTGAACGGACATTTACAGCGCAAATTGGCCTTATCAGTCACATTCGCTACCGCCATAGGTAAAAGTTATTATGCCTTTTTAAAGCACAAACTATCGTCTGTCAAGACAGCAATGATGTAGTCACTTGTGAAGCAAACAGGACTGCAAGAACTGTGAAAAAAAGACCGGACAAATAAAACCACCCCAGGTATTCTTTGCTCACATTGTCAAAGAACATTTTGAGCCAAAATATGCCTTACCTGTCATCTGAGAACTCATGGCTCCAAACTTTCAACCCCCTGGATGAAATGAATGATCATCATCATTCTTGATGAACAAAAGCCATCAGCTCTCTGTAGCTCCAACGATAATTCCCCTCATTTCCCTGGAAAAATTGCACTTATGGTCTGAATGATGCTGTCCAAAACAATAACAAACCCACGACCTTCAGTCAGTGAGGCAGATGGTTTAACCACTTAACCATAGATTATCTGAGGCTCCCTAAACGAATATTGTACGGCGAGTTGCGTTGTGGTAAATGCTCCCAAGGCGGCCAGAGGAAACGCTTTAAAGACACTCTGAAAATCTCACTGAATGCTTTTGGAATTCATCATGACACCTGGGAGACTGCAGCCAGAGACCGAAATTCGTGGCGTGCATCATTACGCAAGGGTGCAGTCACTTGTGAGGCAACCAGGACTGCAAGAGCTGTGAAGAAAAGACAGAACAGAAAAACCACTGCAGAAAATCCTCCTCCAGAAACGTCAAGCATTCTTTGTCCACATTGTCAAAGAAAATTTCGAGCCAAAATAGGCCTTATCAGCCATCTTAGAACTCACGGCTCCATACTTTCAACCCCACTGGATGAAATGAATGGTCATCATCATCCTTGATGGACAAACAACAGATTATCTGAGTGCAAATATTTTAAAGCTCATGCTTTCAGAGGTTTCACAACCAATCAACCAACACTGTTGTTATAATCTTTGTTACCAAAACATTTGTTTCCTTATATATTGAGTATAAACAGTCATAATTATATAACAGACATAACCTCTTGATACATTTATTCTAAGTAATATTACATATGTTAAAAATGAAGTCTGTGGAATATTATATATTCACAATGAATACTTAACTATATATGACATATGAAAATCAGTACAAATATGCACAACTATATGATAGACAAAACTTCATTCAACTTACGTTATAAATTAATATAACGTATGTTGAAAAATAACATCTATGTTAAATTATAAAAAGTGAATACTTGATTATATATGTAGTTAATCCCTTTGGGATCTTGTGTATAGTACGGAAGAACAGACAGCATGGTCTGGAGATAATGGTGCTGCAGGGAGTGATCAGAGGATCTGGCTGATACTCAAAACTTCGAAGGAAGGCCAAACGAACATATAATCAGACTGCTACTGGTACCATTAGTAATGGAACTCTTTGCTGGCTGTTGAAGATAAGGATGGAACATGTATGGGAATGTCCAGAGTGTAATGATGTTAGTTCTTGACTCACCTCAACTCAATTCAACTCAACTCAATTCAACTCAGACAGTCTCAGTATATGCATATTATGGATCAATATAACATATGTTGTAAAACAATATCTAGGAAAGATTATACACAAAAAGAATGCTAAACTATGTACAATGTACAGTGGAACCGCGCTTAACGAGCATAATTCGTTCCAGAATCTTACTCGTAACGCGAAACACTCGTTAAGCGAAACAGTTTTTCCATACAAATTAATGTAACATATGATAATGCGTTCCATGCTGAAAAAATACTCAAAATATTGTGTATAACGTTTATTCAAAGAAAATTATATATACATTGTTAAGGACATGATTCATCTTCCTCTTCTATTGCGGAATGAACGAACCTGTAATGAGAATTCGATTTGTAGAAGAAGAAAAATAATTGAAATAATTAATTTACAATTTATAATACATACCTGATTTTTTGTTTTACTAGAAAGCTGTCTAGAGAAATTTGTTTTTGCTGACGCTTCAGACTTTGGTGGAAATGCGACACAGCATTATCATTAAATAAATTAGTAGCTCTCATAGCCACTGCCTTATTAGGGTGATGGTTCTCAATGTACAATGCAACAGTTTCCCATGCTTTCAGCATTTCTTTTATTGTGCCAGAAGATTGTTGGTTTGCTGTTACCTTCTCCTCCTCCTCCTCGGACAAACTCTCCTCCACAACTTCTTGCTGTGAAACACAATGTAATTCCGTAAGCTCTTCGGTGGTCAGCTTTTGGCTATGCTCTTCCACAAGCTCATTGATATCTTTGTTATCCACCTCCAGTCCCATGATCTTGGCCAAAGACGCAATCTCGTTGACTACAGGCTCCACAGGTACTGTCTCAAACCCCTCAAAGTCCATTCGACAACGCTCTCTGGCCAAAGATTCTTCCAAGCAGGCACACAATCTGGGACTTCCCCTCCTCTCGTCACTCGTTATGCGAAACGTCACTCGTTATGCGAAACGTCACTCGTTCAGCGAATCATTTTTTTTTACAATTTATTTTACTCGTTATGAGAGGTTAAAATTGTTAAGCGAGGTTCTACTGCATAATACATGTACCTGGTAAAGTCTCACAACACTTTGTATGTAGAACAAATTTGAAAAATGAAGAACATGATGTCATCAAATAATGTGCTTCACAGTCCATCATGAAGCAGTATGCAGCAAACAGCTGTCATCTGCTGTAGTAATTCTATGCACTCCAAACAGAATGGTGTTATCAACGGAAGAAAGAATTTTTCAAATTTGTTCTACATACAGAGTGTAGTGAGACTTTACAAACACCCAGTGTAACCCAGGAGGGTTGAACAGGATATTAAAATCAAAAATAAATAAATTTGTTTCCTTATTTGTCTGTAACCCAGGTCAGGACAAGCTGGCAAGACTCCAGCATTTCCATATAACGGAGTCCGAGTCCAAGTCCAGGTTTGGGGCCATTCAGGCCATCATTCGGGCTGTCTACAAACAGTATGGCCTTCTGGGTTTCTACAAGGGATATTTTGTCTCCTTAGCATTCTTTACACCAAACAGTGCCCTCTGGTGGCTTTTCTATGACCAGTTTTGTGGTGAGTTGTTTATGTGAATCTGTGGCCATTTATGATAATTTTTACTGACTATTTAAATATTATACAAGTATATGCACCAACAACAAGCAGTAGTGATGAAGAAATACAACATTTTTACGATGAAATAGAAATGACAATAGCTCAGATTGGATCACAAGAAATAAAAATAATACTGGGCGATTTTAATGCAAAAGTAGGAAAGGGAAAAATAGAGGATATAGTGGGGAATTAGGTTTAGGTACAAGAAATGAACGAGGAGAGAGACTAATAGAATGGGCAAATATTAATGATATGATAATTGGAAACACATGGTTTAAACACCATAAAAGACAACTATACACATGGAAGAGCCCTGAAATGAAAATACGCAACCAAATTGACTACATAATTATTAATAAAAGATTTAGAAATGCATTAATTAATGTAAAGACTGCCTGGTGCTGACGGTAATAGTGATCACATACCACTATGTGGACAAATAAAAGTAAGATTAAAGAGAGGGGAAAAAATGGTTAAGAACTTGAGACTTAATAAAGAGGTTCTGAAAGTAGATAAAGAAATTCAAGAATAATACAGAGTGACTGTGAAAAATAGGTACAATGCAATAGCTAAAATACAGAGTATAAATGAACAATGGGAAATGTTAAGGGCCTCCATTCATCAAACTAGCAAAGAAATATTGCCGGAGAGAAGCCAAAAAGCCAAGAAAAAATGGATGAATGAAGAAATCTTAATGCTGATGGACAAAAGGAAACAGAATAAAAATGACAAACAAGAGTATGCTAAGATAAATAAAGAAATAAGAGATAAATGTGTGAAGACAAAAGGAAGTTGATTAAACGAGCAATGCAAAAAAAATTGAATTAAATTCTATTAAAGATCAAAAAAGTATGCACAGACAAATCAGTGAGCTCACAGGAAGAGAAATAAGAATAAATACAGGGTGTTTGAAATCAAAAACAGGAAAGATATTATTGGAGGAAAGTGCTATAATGAAGAGGTGGAATTAGTATATAAGAGTATTATATAATGGAGAAAGGGAAGAATTAACAGAAGAAAGTAATTTAGAAGACCCACCTATTCTAAAAGAAGAAGTCGCTGACGCTATGAAACATATGAAGAAAGGAAAAACAGCTGGGCCAGATGAAATCACAGTAGAATAATTAGAAGTCGGAGAATTTGGGGTAGATATATTGACCAAAATGCTGAATGATATTTACAACAGTGGATATTTACCGAGCGATATGCTAAAATTTGTATTTACAGCAATACCAAAGAAACCAGGAGCAATTGAATGTGAAGATTTTCGTACAATTAACCTCATAAACCATGTCACTAAGCTTCTACTCAGAATTATAATGAGAAGAACAAGAAAGAAAACAAAAATGGAAATTAGTGAAGAACAGTATGGTTTTATGGAAGGAAAGGGTACAAACAATGCAATATATATATATATTACGAACATTAATAGAAAGGTCAATAGAGAAACAGAGAGACGTATATTTATGCTTCATAGATTATACTAAGGCATTTGATAAAGTAAAACATGATGAGCTGATTAAAATGTTGGAAGATATCAACATTGATGGGAAAGATTTAAGAATAATAAAGAATATATACTGGAACCAAGTAGCAGCAATTAAAATGGGAAATAAAGAGGGTAGTTACGAACAGATAAAGCTAGGAGTACGACAGGGGTGTGTCTTGTCACCTGATCTCTTCTCCCTATATAGCGAAGTAATAATGAGAGAGATCAAAGAGAAGCCAGGAATACTAATCGGAGGATATAATATAAACAATATACGCTATGCAGATGACACAGTATTGGTGGCGGATAATGCAACAGACCTACAACAATTATTGGACATTGTAGTATCAGAGAGTGCACAGAAAGGACTCTCCTTGAATATCAAGAAAACAGTAACAATGGTGATATCAAAGATAATGGTTACACTAAAATGTGACATAGAATTAGAAGGGGAAATTCTCAACCAAGTGGATAATTTTAAATACCTAGGGGCACTTATAACATCAGATGGAAGATGTACAACAGAGATTAAGAGCAGAATAGGGCAGGCAAAAGCCGCATTTCAGAAAATGAAGAGTATCTTATGCAATAAGTCGCTATCAATGAATGTAAGAAAGAGACTGCTAAAATGCTACACAGAACCTGTTTTGCTGTATGGCAGCAAATCTTGGAATGTAAATGAACAAATTAGGAAGAACTTAGAAGCAACAGACATGTGGTTTTTAAGACGAATGTTACGAATTCCTTGGACTGCCAGAGTAACTATCAACGATTGCCTGAAAGAGGCTAATGAAACTAGAACACTATATACAACAATAAGAAAGAGACAAACAGCTTTCTTTGATCATGTGATGAGAAGAGAGGCATTGGAGAACATCGTGACAACTGGAAAGATCGAGGGGAAGAGAGGCAGAGGCAGACCAAGAGAAATGATGCTGGACGGATTGAGACGGTGGCATGGAGGAATATCATCAGCAGAGTTGATCCAGAACACCAAAGACCGAGATCTGTGGAGAGCCATGAACACCAACGCCAGCCGGCACGGCACTTGATGATGATGATGATGATGATTATGTGAGATAGTGAATCATGACTGCCCATGCTGATCGACATGGCAATGATGATGATGGTGATGAGAGTTAAATAATTGGGTTTGAACATGTTAGTTTATCATTAATTATTTATACATTTTATTTATTGTTCTTATTTTTAGAGTGTGATAGATATAGAATAAAAAAGGTAATTATAACTTTTAGAGGTGTTTGATTGAGGGAAGAGGGTATTTTAAATTGTTAGGGAAAGTGTGATAGATATAGAGTAAGTGTGATAGGTATAGAGAGGAGAAGGGTAATTGGATTTGCTAGAGAAAGTATGATAGATATATAGTGGAGAAGGAATTAGATTTGTTAGGGAAAGTGTGATAGATATATAGTGGAGAGGGTAATTGAATTTGTTAGAGAAAGTATTATAGATATAGAGTGGAGAAGGAATCAGATTTGTTAGGGAAAGTATGATAGATATAGAATTGAGAGGAAATTAAATTTGTTAGGGAAGGTATGATAGATATGGAGTGGAGAGGGAATTAGATTTTGTTAGGAAAAATTTGATAGTTATAGAGTGGAGAGGGAATTAGATTTGTTAGGGAAAAAAGGTAGATACAGATTATATTATAATTTTTGTAAAGAGTTTGACAGATAACAAAGTGTAGTGGGCAATTAGAGAATTATTGCAAGTGTGACGGAGATATACACTAACAACTAGATACACATTTATGAGAAATGTTTGAATGTTTATATAGTGTGCAACAGATATAGATGGAAAAGCGTACACAGATACAAGTATTATTCTTAATAGGAAGTTTTATATTGTTGTTATTATTTTGTTTTCTTCAATTACAAACAGTTCTGCTTTCCAACATGGCCCCTGTATACATTCCTCGCCTGGCAATACAAGTTGTGGCTGCCCCACTATGCGGGGTGTCAGCGGCTGTTATCACAAACCCCATAGATGTTATCAGAGCCAGGATACAGGTGAATTAACTTGGCTTATCCTTCTTCTGCTGTTAATATTTTGGAAGCGTTTCATTTTCAGTTGTTCAAACTAATTCTTTGTTTGTTTGCATATCCTTTACAGGACATTGCTGTCAACATCAGCATCTTTCAGCTGATTGTTTATTTCTTGGCAAGATTACGCTCAGTAGTTTGCCATTGCTTTCTGAGCGGCCGGCTCACATACCCCGTAAGTTACAGACACGATTCGAACCACTGCTGATTCTCACCGTCGTCATGTTACTTATGAGAGTATACGAGATTACAGAGAAAAGTCGCTAACCTCTAGGCCAGGAAGCCGGCGGTCAAACTAATGCATAAAGTAATATCTCAAAGTGCTCACAGATTATCTTTAGCCATTGTTTAACTTATTCATTGCTGATGGATAATATAAAAGTGACCTTCAATTGGAACAGAAGGACGATATATTGCCAAACTAGGATCATCGTTATATTTGTTTTGCGGCATCTACAGCAATTTCAATGCTCAGTGAATGGAAATTCCCATTATAATACTTTTTAATTTGATTGTCTGTCTCCTTAGCCTAGGAGTTAACGTCTTTCTCCGTAATCCTGTATATTCTCATGAGTAACATAACCTGCGTGAGAATTGGTAGCGGTTCTAGCCGCATTGGTAACTTGCGGGTTATGTGAGCCGGTCACTCAGAAAGCAATGGCAAACCACTGAGCATGATCTTGCCTAGTATATCAACAGCAGCTGAAAAATACTGATGTTGACTGCAATGTTCTGTAAGGGATATGCAAAAACAAAAAATTTGATTGTGTACTATGTTTGGTCCAGACCTACCTTTTCTTTGGCACTGAATCCCTTAAATATAATGCAAGACATAGTGAATGTCTAAAGTTCTATGACAATTTTAATTTGAGTATTCACTATTGAGACCACGACAGATAGATAGGCCTTGAAAATCAAAATCTAAGGTACCTCAATTATGCTCGGATGTCACGTATGAGCGAAGATATTCACATCTGAGTGTCAAAATCTCGATACAGATTTCGCCATACTATTCATACTTTGAGACTGGAAAATTGGGTCCATTTTTATTGCCACTTCTGGCCCAACATGATTGTCTCAGACTGTCCCACTGACGGATATTAACCCTTTACAGGGCAGACGCTTGTCCGTTTTTTTAGCCCTGAATGGGCAAGATTTTTTCAGGTTTGGTAAAATTTCGGGTCGCGTTAGTAAAAACATCACAAATAAGGTGTTAGTCAACCGATTTTAGTTAAATAAACAACACAATGAAGGGAAAAGCATGCAGAATATGTTACTCACGTGATTGTTGTCAGGTAATCCATATATGAACACAAATATTTACGAAATACGGCATGTTGTTTGTGATTTTCCGTCATCTATACAGGCAATTTACAAACACATTTTCAGAATCATAATCACTTTCTTTAAAGTCCGACTCAGACTGCTAATGCAAAGTAATGCTTTGCACTGATATCTAGCTCCGATTAATAGTCAACTTCGTGCCCTTTAATGTCATTTAAATTGAACCTAGCGAAATCTCGGCTATCACTTGAAGAATCGCCGAAATCCATTTTGAAAAAATCCCGAAAACTATTAAAAAAAGCCCGTAAAAGTCAGTTCAAATTCATACTATCGCGTTTACAAATGGCGGCCACGTTGTCAAGCTGTCGGCGAAAGCGAAAGTAGCCATCGGAAGTGTCGGAAAGCCGAGAGATCGCGTTTTTACAATGCATAATAGTATCGGACGTAAATGGCCGCTATGCACGTTTAAGCGATCGGCCGTTAATGGCCGCTCTGCCTTGTAAAGGGTTAAATCCGACATCATCCATATGTTCCATCATGTTAAATGATAAAAAATAGTACAAGTATACAAATAAATTATTAATAATTTTTAAACTTGTATTATTTTTAACTTTAGTAGTTTTAATTGCATGTTTGAGCATTAAACAGTGTCCAGACCGGCAGGCGCCATCTTGGAGGTCCATTCACAAAGATATTTTTTTTAAACGACATTTCAAGCGATTTAAGCAATGAAACTCTCCAAATATATGTAAAAATGGGTGCATAATTCAAATATCCATCTAAAAGTATGAAAAAATTAAGAAAACAAGCTCTAAAATATAAAAGTACTTACTTTTTGTCAAATAATTATGTTTATTTAAAAGGTCATGATAATTTAAACCAATCACCGTGCACGGAATAATTGGCTAACCTTTCCTGGAAACCCCTAGATGACGTGTGTTCTTGCCACGTGATGAAATGAATGAATGAATGACGTCGAAAGAATGCATGGTAAATTAGATAGCGACTTCCGGGACACGATTTTCATTGGCGGAATGACACCGTACATGATTTTTGTTTTTACTTCGGGTAAGGGCACGATGGAACACTTTTTTTTTTATATTCCCCCAAGCCTAGAATATATTTTAACTGTGCCAATTTTTTTCCCTTTTGCTCACTTTGAACTTAGTCTTGTCGACATTGGACTGATTTTTGCATGTGAGCCAGCTTTCCCTATTACCAGTGTCTCTCGCCACCAGGCGATTCCCACTCTGACTTCTGAGGTGCTTGTAATTTGTGTCCCCAAGTCAAGTACGAGAAGTTGATATTTTTAGTCTGACCGGTGTAGGGTTGAACCCACTACCTCAACATCAGCACACCAGAAGTTTGAGGGCATGCACTCTTAACTGCACTAATGTCATGAGTATGGTTAGGTGCATGGCTTCATGTCTGGGTGCATCGCCTGCGATGGATATCTAACTCTATATATCCTTATCCTTAAAGATGAGTGATTGGAAGGGCTGAATGTAAAACGAGCCTGCGTGCCCAATTTGTGACCCTTTTAAAATAAAGTTGATTTTATTTTATTTTATTTTATTTTATCTAACTATTCGCACACCTCACCTCCACATTTTCTTAATCCGCATCTTTCACAACTGAACTTCTGCGCTGCCTTCCTAACAATGAAGGATTTGTACAGGCCTAGCAACGGATCATGCCTAGATTTTTTTCTGTTTATGTTTTATTGTTATAAAATTTTCTAATATGTTTATCTTTAGACCTGTTTGTGTTATTCCTGAAGATTAGTACAATCAAAACATTGATTCGTTGTATTTTTATTTTATTAATTTTTAAATTTGTTCCGCTGTGATTTACATTTGTTGTAGTGGAGTTTGTGGTAAAGTATGTTACACTGTGTCTGTGTTTAGTATCTCTCACTTTTTCGCAGGAGTTACACATACCTGTGTTTTATTTACCATATTTTCATATACCAAAAATGCTTTCAACGACATGAAATAGTGTTAACATGTAGAGAGATTGACACCACATTAAAAATAAGAAGTGTCAAATGTTACGTATATTCAACACTACTGTATGGCATGGAAGCCTGGACATTGATCAAGCAACTAGAATTTCGAATAGATGTCCTGGAGATGTGGTTATACTGAAGAATATGTCATATTTCATGGAAACAAAGACAATCAAATACAGAGGTTCTAGAAAAACTGGGAATGAAAAGAGAGTTGATGAAAGAGATAAAACAGAGGCAGGTGAAATAATTTGGCCATGGTAAAAGACATTTTTAAAAAAAAATTAAGTTGCATGTCCCTCACAGGACGTAGCAGTCAACCCCAGCATTTTCGCTGTTCGTGATTCCTGGGCAAATTTTACGTTCAGTAGTTTGCCATTGCTTTCTGAATGACCGGCTCCTATACCTTTTTCGAAAAAACCAGCACAGCCGTGTTTCGAACCCGGGTATACGGGCTCACAAACCACTTTCGCAAGCTCTTAGCCACAGAGACCGGTTAAAAGACATAACACCATACTGGAGGGCAAGCGAGCAAGAGGTAGACAACGATTCAAGTGAGAAGATAACATCAAGATATGGATGAACATCAGTCTGACAGAATGTACAGTCAGGGCAAGAGACAGACAATGTTGGAGATTAATTGCATCCAACCTTCATTGTGGAGACGGCACCTGATTGATTGATTGATTGATTGATTTTCATAGACCAGTCGGCACTCGATGGCTGATGTGGTCAGTATCATGCATGGCCCCCTTTACTTCCCAAGATATTTCTTAATACCAATTTTAGGCTGAGTCAACTTGGGAGCCCAGAGCAAATTTTAAAATTGGTATCCATCCTGATGCAGTTTGAACCCATGTCAACCAGGTTGGCAGGCAAGTGTTTAGCCACTACGCTACCACGGCTGCCTGCTGTTGATGCTCCAATTATTTAATAATGACCCACTATCTGTTTGACGTGTGACATATATATTGTGACTGAAAAGGCCAAAAACCTCAATTTGTTTGGCTGACTGCCTTTTTGTAATTTAGTGAGCCAACATTCTCTTTAATTTGTAGGTGTATAAATCAGAATGTAATTATATTGTTTTCAAGTTAATAGATTAAAACACACTTCTCTTTCCTCCTCTCTCTCCCTGCCTCTCTTTCTCTCTCTCTTCTCTTTCTCTCCCTTTCTCTTTCTCTCCCTCTCTTCTCTCTCTCTCTTTATCTTCTCTCTCTCTTCTCTCTCTCCCTCTCTTCTCTCTCTCCTTTTTTCTCTCTCCCTCTCTTGTCTCTCTCTCACCCTCTTCTGTCTCGTTCTCGCTCTCTCTATAAAATTATATCTCAAAATACCCCAGAGTATCTTCTGCCGCTGATTCAATCTAATGCAATGAACAGCAAGCGCCTAAATTTGTTACATGTCTCAAAGCCTAGATTGGACCTATACAAAACATGTTTCGCCTATTCTGGTGCTCACTTATGGAATGATCTGCCTCCAGATCTGAAAACTCCAATGAGTCCCTACACATTTAACCGAAAACTCTTTCAATACTTAATCCATACCGACTATATGCCACCATAATTCATTTACTGGTATAATTGTTCAGTATAATTGTTTAACTATAATTGTTCACTATATATGTGTGTGCGTGTGGGAGCGAGAGAGAGAGAGAGAGAAAGTGGGTGTCAGTGAGAGGGAGAGAGTGAATGCGTGTGTGCGCACGTGCATGCGTGTGTGTGGAGAGAGTGATTGAGCGAGAAATGGTGGGGGAATGTGTCAGTGCATGCATTCGTACGTGTATGTGTGAGAGTGAGTGAGGGAGTGTATGCGTGCGTGCATGCATTCATGTGTATGTGTGAGAGAGTGTGATTGAGAGAGTGAGTGTGTGTGTGTGTGAAGGATTGTGTGTTAGTGAGACAGTGGGAGAGTTGATGTGTTAGTGTGTGTGTGTGTGTGAGCGCGCACATGCGTGTGAGTGTGTGTATATGAAAGAATACACAGAGAGAGAGAGAGCTGAGCAGATGCATGTCATGTAACACGCATGTTATGTAACACGCGAATTCATATGTTTGTGTATTCTCATCTGTCATATTATCAGTTAAACACCATTTGATTTTATCATGCATAATATTAACTCATGTTCATTACTGTAGTTTGAGTCAGTGAGTGTGAATGAGAGACAGAACGAGTGAGCATGAGAGTGAATGAGTGAGCGGGAGAGTGAATGAGTGAGCGGGAGAGTGAATGCGTGAACGGGAAAGTGAATGAGTGAGCGGGAGAGTGAATGAGAGTGAATGAGCTGGAGAGTGAATGCGTGAGAGTGAATGAATTAGCGGAAGAGTGAATGTGTGAGAGTGAATGTGTGTGTGTGTGTGAGAGAGAGAGAGAGAGAGAGAGAGAGCATCACTATTTTTACGTCACATACATTTTATGTACACATTTTTCTCCATGTTTAACATTTTTATGAGACTGCTCATGACAAGTGTCAGTGTATGTGTGTGAGTAAAGTGTGGGAGTTTGTTCATATTAGTTTCAATACTAACGTGAGACATTTTGTATGTGTCTAGTTGTGAGGAAGTGTGAGTGTATGTGGAGGATGTGTGTGAGTGTGGGGATATGTGTGGGTGGGGGTGTGTGGGTAGGGGTATGCATTTGGATGGGTTGGGGTGTGTGGGTTTTGGTGGGTAGTGGTATTTGTGGGTGTTGGTGGGATGTGTGGATGGATGTGTGGGGGTGAAAGTAGGGGTGTTGGAATGGGTGTGGGGGATGTGTGTATGGGTGGAGGATATGTGTATGGGACGGATGCAGAGGATGTGTGTTTATGTGAGTGGAGATGTGTGGATGGTTTGAGGAAGTATGTGTGGGAGGCGGGGTTGTGTGGGTAGGGGATTGTGTTGGGTGGATTTGGGATGGAAGGGCGGGTGGGGAGAAGTGTATGGTGTGTGGGTTTGAGATATGTGTGCGGTGTGTTGGTGGGGGATGTGTGAATGATGTGTGGGTGGAGGGTATGTTTGTGGTGGTATGGGTGGAGGATAGTGTGTGGTGTGGGGGATGTGTGTGATGGGTGCGGGGAATGTGCGTATGGGTGGGGTATATGTGTGGGTGAGCAGGGGATTGTGGTGGTTGGGGGAAGTATGTGGGGGAGTGTGGGTGGGAGATGTGTGGGTGGGGGTGTGTGAGTGGCTTAGGGATGTGTAGGTGGGTGACGGAGTTGTATGTGTCGGGGTGGGATGTGTGAGTGGGTGGAGGATGTGTGTGTGGGTAGGGGTATTGTGATCGAGAGATGTTTGGTTGGGAGTGGGTGGGTGGGGTGTGTGGGTGCGTAGTGGAGGATGTATGCGTGGGTGAGTGTGTGTAGGTGGACGGGTAGGGAATGCGTGTGTGGGTGGGGAGAGGTGTGTGGTGTGTTGGTTGGTGATATTGTGTGGGTGAGGTATGTGTGTGTGGGTGGGGGATTTTTGTGGTGTGTGAGTGGGGGTATGTGGGGTGGATGGGTAAGGGTATCTGTGTGGGTGTGGGTGGGAATATTGTGTGGTATCTGGGTGGGGGATATGTGTGTGGTGTGTAAGTGGGGATGTGTTGGTGAGGGATATGTGTGTGTGTGGTGCGTGGGTTGGGAATAGTGCGTGGTAGGGGTGTATGTGATGTGCTGGTGGGGGATTAGGTTAAGGCATGTGTGGGTGGGTGAAAGTTGTATGTGTGGGTGGTGGGGTGTGTGTGAGTGGATTGGGGATGTATGGGTGGTTAGGGAGATGTGTGTGTGTGGGGGGGGGGGGGGGGGGGGGGGGGGGTAGGGGACATGTCAGTTGGTGGGGATGTGTGTGTATGGTTTGGGGATGTGTGAGTGGATGTGCGATGTGTGGGTTGGTGGGGGATTGTGTGTGTGGGTGGGGAATATGTTGTCGATGGAGATGTGGCTGGGGATGGGTGGTTTGAGGTGTGGGTGGGGAGAGGATGTGTGGGGTAGGATGTGTATGTGGATGGGCGTGGGATGTGTGGGTTGGTGGGGGAATGTTTGTGGGTGACGAGTGTGTTTTGGTTGGGGGATCAGGTGAGGGCAGTGTGTGTGGGTGGGGGATGTGCGGGAGGGGGATGGGTCGGTTGGTGGGGTATGTATGTGTCCCTTGGTGTGCGTGTGTGTCGGTAGGTGGGGGTGTGTATGTGTCCCTTGGTGCGCGCGTGTGTGGGTAGGTGGGGGTGTTGTGTGGGTGGGGGATGTGCGCGAGGGGGATGGGTCGGTTGGTGGGGTATGTATGTGTCCCTGGTGTGTGTGGGTAGGTGGGGGTGTTGTGGGGTGGGGTGAGTATGGATAGGTGGGAGATGGGCCTCATAACATGGTAATTAGCCTTGTTTATGTTTACAACATTCATTTCACAATGTTTATTTTTCTTCCTATGTAAATGTATAATGCTCTTGATGAACGAAAGACGAGTGATTGGAAGGGCCGAATGTAAGACGGGCCTGCACGCCCAATTTGTGACCCTAATAAAGTTGATTTGATGTGATTTGATTTGATTTCTCTCTCTCTCTCATCTGCCTGCTGCATTCAAAGATAGGCAACCACTGGTCCAATTAACATGCCCTAAATACCACTTGTTAATACCTTTTTTAATTGTTCCGCTATTTTCTCCCAGGTGGAAGGTACCTACTTTAAGGAGACCGTTCGATTACTATGGAAGGAAGAAGGAGTGTGGATGGTAACAAAAGGACTGTCTGCCCGACTAGTGCAGTCAATTCCTTTGTCATTTTTTGTCATCCTTGGATACGAGACAGTGAAACGCTGGAGTGTATTAGAGGAATATAAGGATCAGGTTAGATGGTGACCTCCAGTTGAGTCATTATCTCAACCATATGTTGTGTAATTTTATTTATTATATTAAGAATATATGGCCTCAGATGATTATCTCAACCTGGTGACACAATATGATTGTCTCAAGAATATGTTATGTAGTTAGCATTTATATTTTAAAACTTAATGACCTTCGTTTAGGTGGTTTATCTTCAACTGTATATTGTGTAGCAGTATTTATTAAGTCAACACTGGTAACCTGGTGAAGCTTGTCCCAGCTACGTGTTTCATATCAAATTTATACCTGGTGTGCCTCTGTTCAGTAACTACCTCGGCGAAAAGGTCTGTCGTCATATGTCTTAAGTCAGTCCTGGTGAATGATTGTCTCAACCAAATATGGTGTCTTAAGTCAGTTCTGGTGAATGATTGTCTCAACCAAATATGGTGTCTTAAGTCAGTTCTGGTGAATGATTGTCTCAACCAAATATGGTGTCTTAAGTCAGTTCTGGTGAATGATTGTCTCAACCAAATATGGTGACTTAAGTCAGTTCTGGTGAATGATTGTCTCAACCAAATATGGTGTCTAAGTCAGTTCTGGTGAATGATTGTCTCAACCAAATATGGTGTCTTAAGTCAGTTCTGGTGAATGATTGTCTCAACCAAATATGGTGACTTTCTCTTTACTTTATCATGTATTGGTTAAGACCTCAAACAAGTCAGGGCAAGTCTGTTGCTATCTCCTGCATCTTCCTGCGTGTCTTACAATTTATTCCTATGAGGTGTCTTCAAATGAAAACCTTCAATGTTTTTGTGTGTGTGTGTGTGAATATATTCTGATTTAAAAAATTCAAGAACAAATGTATCATTTATTGATGTAGTCACCACTTTGTTTAATGCAAGTCCTCCAGCACTGATAAAGTGCTTGGATTTCTGTAGTAAACAAATTCTCTGGGGTCACTTCATGGTGTGCCTGACCTGATCGTGAACACTATCACAGAAGTTGCGCCATTTTGAAACTTTCTACTCCACTCTTACACCTGCTGGACTGACAGGTATGCATCACCTTCATTCACCGATGAATTTCTATAGATTTCACCCCTTCACTGATTAAAAAAAAACGGATAACAAAACATTGCTCCTCTTTGGTGCATGTCAAAAGTGGGGCAGCCATCTTTAAACTGTCCTTATGACATCATAATTTTTATCTACACCATGATGTCACATGCTCTTGATATCCTTAACAACAACATCAACAGGTTACAAGACAATGGCAAGGTTATTGTAATTGCTATCATACTTTTAAGGTTTTCATTTGAATCCCCCTCATATCTGTTTCTAATTCTCTTCTCCATGTGTTTTTGTGTCTCCCCCTATTTCATTTGCTCTGTGGGGTTCAGGGAAAGGACTTTTCAGTTACACTATGATCATGTTTTCTCAGTCTGTGTCCTTCCAGCACTAGTGTCTTTGTTTGCAGCTAAGATCATCTGTCATCATCATCATCAAGTACCATGCCAGCTGGCGTAGGCATTCATGTCTCTCCACAGATCTCAATCTTTGGTGTTCTGGATCAACTCTGCTGCTGAAATTCCTCCATACCACCGTCTCAATCCATCCGGTATCATTTCTTTTTGTCGGCCTTTGCCTCTCTTCCCCTTGATCTTTCCAGTCGTCACAATGTTCTCCAATGCCTCTCTTCTTATCACATGACCAAAGAAAGCTGTTTGTCTCTTTCTTATTGTTGTATATAATTTTCTAGTTTCATCAGCCTCCTTCAGGCAATCGTCGTTAGCTACTCTGACAGTCCAAGGAATTCGCAACATTTGTCTTAGGAATCACATCTCTGTTGCTTAAAATTATCTATGGGATGAGTTATTTTGACCCACACCAACCCTCTTTAGTCACCTCTTTCGCAATGCATAATAAGTTACGGAGTTACTATTCTTTGCTTACCCTTATGGTAACAGTAACACATGGGTGCATATATAGTGTAGCAGATTGTACAGGGTGTATTTTTAATCACTGTGCGGTGTTTGAAAATATTACCGGTCCAAGTTTTGTATTCACCTATTATGTTGCCGGTCTCCATGGCTGCAGGGCTTGCGAACGCGGTTTGTGAGCTGCTTACCAGGCGTTCAAAACGCAGCGGTGACCGATTCGACAGCGGACCAGGTCCTGTTGTGTTATAATGTGTTGGTATGGGAGCTGGTCATTCAGAAAGCAAAGGCAAAACTACTGAACGTAAAACTTGCCTATTAAAAACAAAAAATCTAAAAAAAATGATGTTGCATGAAATTTACAGAAGGTGAATACAAAACTTGACCTGGCAATATCTTCAAACACTGCACAGTCATTAAAATTACACCCTATATATCAATTTCATGGTAGCATAGTGGCCAGGCGCTCGCCAGCCTTCCAACCCAATGGTCATGGGTTTGGTCTGCAATCGGGCAGATTCTAATTTTTAAACTTGACCAGAGCTCCCAGGTCGACCCAGCCTAAAATGGACACCAGGAAATGTTGTGGGAAGTGAAGGCGGCCAGTGTGAAACTGACCCCATCACCCACTGTGTGCCGGTTTCTCTATTAAAATATGGGTCTAGCACCGTATGCCTAATTAAACTTACAGCGTGTAAAAGTGTCCTTTACTTTACATTCACAGTAACATAATGTTGAGTGTCCAGTATGTCCTCTCTATCTCAAGACATTGTTGTGAAGCAGTATTAATTAATCAGGACCTTTGTATACAGATAAAAATAGTCCTATGGCAAAATCTGTCAAAGTGGGGCTGAAATAGTAATAATCATCATCATATCCTGAGTAATAGCATAATTAGGTAGGAGTTGCCAGTTCACATTTCTCACTGTCTTCCCTTTCAAGATGATTATCAGAAAATTTTTCAAGTGATTAAGTGTTTATTTTATTAATCTGGGCCGACTGCTAAGCTATACTGGTTGGAGAAACTGTGTTACTGCTGAGGATTAAACCCGGTTCAGTCTTGGTAAGCTGGTAGACTAATCATTATGTCCCTGCTGCACCCTTATAATGTATCTGCTTCCTCTTCTTCTGCCATTTATTTCCAATGAAGATTAAGTTTTCAATTGACTTATGCTAAGCTGTTGTATCTTTTTCCTCACCTGCATCTCCATCAATGTTCTGTCCATCTTGTGCCATCTCTTGCATCTCCATCTGCGTACTGTCAGTTTTTTGCCATCTCTTGCATCTCCATCTATGTACTGTCAATTTTTTGCCATCTCCTGCATTTCCATCAATGTTTTGTTCATCTTTTGCCACTTCCTGCATCTCCATCTACATCCTTCCAATACCTTTTATCTCAGTCTTCAGTTTTCTACATTTTTCCTTAAAGGCTCTCTCTTTTTCATTTGCCTTGTGGGCCCCAGAGAAAGCACTTTCCAGTTATACTACTGTCAAGCTTTCTCAGTGTGTGTCCTGTCCTTGCCTCTTTGGAAGCCATCCAGCTGTCTTCCTTTAGCCCCACATTAGTGACTCCAATACATCCTTAGTCCTTCCACTCTATGTAGGCACACATCCGTAGCCCTTCTACTCTGTGTAGGTGCACATCCTTGGTCCTTCCACTCTATGTAGGCACACATCCGTAGCCCTTCTACTCTGTGTAGGCACACATCCTTGGTCCTTCCACTCTATGTAGGCACACATCCGTAGCCCTTCTACTCTGTGTAGGTGCACATCCTTGGTCCTTCCACTCTATGTAGGCACACATCCGTAGCCCTTCTACTCTGTGTAGGCACACATCCTTAGTCCTTCCACTCTATGTAGGCACACATCCGTAGCCCTTCTACTCTGTGTAGGTGCACATCCTTAGTCCTTCCACTCTATGTAGGCACACATCCGTCGCCCTACTCTGTGTAGGTGCACATCCTTAGTCCTTCCACTCTATGTAGGCACACATCCGTAGCCCTTCTACTCTGTGTAGGTGCACATCCTTAGTCCTTCCACTCTATGTAGGCACACATCCGTAGCCCTTCTACTCTGTGTAGGCACACATCCTTGGTCCTTCCACTCTATGTAGGCACACATCCGTAGCCCTTCTACTCTGTGTAGGTGCACATCCTTGGTCCTTCCACTCTATGTAGGCACACATCCGTAGCCCTTCTACTCTGTGTAGGCACACATCCTTAGTCCTTCCACTCTATGTAGGCACACATCGTAGCCCTTCTACTCTGTGTAGGTGCACATCCTTAGTCCTTCCACTCTATGTAGGCACACATCCGTAGCCCTACTCTGTGTAGGTGCACATCCTTAGTCCTTCCACTCTATGTAGGCACACATCCGTAGCCCTTCTACTCTGTGTAGGTGCACATCCTTGGTCCTTCCACTCTATGTAGGCACACATCCGTAGCCCTTCTACTCTGTGTAGGCGCACATCCTTGGTCCTTCCACTCTATGTAGGCACACATCCGTAGCCCTTCTACTCTGTGTAGGTGCACATCCTTAGTCCTTTCACTCTATGTAAGCTTAAATCCTTAGTCCTTCCATTTTGTGCAGGCTCACATCCTTAACCCTTCTACTCTATGTAGGCATACACCCTTAGTCCTTCCACTCTATGTAGGCACACATCCTTAGCCCTCCCACTCTGTGTAGGCGCACATCCTTAGTCCTTCAAATATATGTAGGCACACAATTCTATGTCGGCACACTCCTTAGTCCTTTAACTGTATGTAGGCATACATCCTTACTTCTTCAATTCTATGTAGGCAATGGCCAGTGAATGTTTGTAGCCCACTAGTATTTGATCTAGTCAAGTTCCATGTCTCTAATTCACAAAGCAGCACTGACATACAACATACAGTAGCATTTATTTGTTAAGGACCTGCTTACGGCAAATGATTATATTTCAACTATGCAATGTTCAGAAATACGTATATTAAATCATGTATCACACTGGGTAAATAATGTATTTTCATGAATTTGTAGTTTCTCATTTTGTTATTACTATTTGTATGAATGAAGTGAAGACATATCCAGTGGTAGAGTTGTAGGCAATATGCTGCTACAGATGCCTGGGGTTTGAGTCTCCATGTAAAGGCAGACTGACCTTGATCTGTTGTTTGTATAAATGTTTAATATGCAATGAAATATCTTCACTGACATCCGTTTGTAGAATTCTAACTGGAAACAAAGAAAACATGAAGCTGAAATCCTATGGAAACTCTAGTTAACTGTGTCTTTCTTTGGATATATTCATGATGTATGAAGATAATTATTAAGTAAGTTACTGTTAGGGCATTGCTTTACTGATCCGGCAGCTTCTGCAGCTTGTCGTGTTCCAGATGTATTGGTGTTACTTTTCCTCTGGAGTAAACTAGGCAGGCCGAGAGAGGGACCATGCTGCATAGGTAGTACATGGTCTCTACAATTGAGCCCAGGCTTTGTTCTATGGAGAGGTATAACTCTATCCCTGGTCCCCGCCATGATTTATATTTATGTTTTTTTTTAAGCACACTGTAACAAACTATCATCTGTTGTTGGCCAGGTGCCAGAGAGACAGATAAAGTAAGCTACTCTGCACTCTTTTGTTAAGACTATGGAGCATCAAATCCAGTTTCAACAGGCATCTTGTTTAGGTTTGGCATTCCTGGCCTACGACTATCCCCAATCTACATTAACGGTTAAGGTCTCCACTATGAAGGGGTCAAGCGCTTGACCTCATGTTCCTAAGGTCATGGGTTCATTTTTGGACTGCATCCACAAGTGCAATTTTTCTGGAGACCTGGGTGTCATTGCTGGAGCTATGGAGTTCATGCTTTGTGTATAGTTTTGGGCTGGTGGCTTGCCATTGAGCTGAGAAAAACCAAGCCAAATGGGGTATGTCGTGATGCAATGTAGTCAGTCTTCTCTTCTTTACCTTAGCCCTTTTTCTTCTTATTTCGTTCACTTGACATTTGTCTACAACTGCAACGTTGTCTCTTGTATGAACTTAAATGTCTTTTTTAGTTCACATCCCTGGTCCATAAAGTTTATCTTCCACTGTTGTTTCTCTAGACCAGAAGGTTTGCCTACATCTGTAATATTTTGCACAGTCTTGGATTATGTGATGTGCTGTCTGAGGCGCCAATCCACATGTGCACATGGCTGATTCACCAATCTTGAATTCTGTATACATCTGGTTGCATAATCTATTGTGTCCTGTTCTGAGGCGCAGAATAATGACTTGTTCTGGTCTAACAATAACATGGTGGTCGTCTTGAGTAGGTTTTGGTGGCTTTCTGGCTGATTTGATCATTCTGATTTGTTGGTCGTATGTAACGGGCACATCAGGTTGTTCTTCTATTGTTCCTTTCTTAGCTAATAGCTAATAAATCAGCACTCTCATTTCTGGGTACTCCACAATGTGATGGTATCCACTGTATGTTGACCTTATGCTGGATGCCAAGTTCAGAAAGTAGTGTCCATAGTACTGGCAATTTCCCAGATAGAAGCACCTAAGGTAGAT